>MKEJ01024578.1:0-14796 GCA_001753735.1 Embelia ribes | reverse complement strand
TTTCATTTTGGTTGATGCTAATAACTTTAAGGTTTCATTTATCATTAATTTTGTATCATAAATTTATTGCAACGATAATGAAATACATTTGCAAGTCATTTTAGAGTTATTAACCAAACATACTGGAAAGACTTCTAAATATGTGAGGACTTAAAAATTAATATTCACCAAACATCATTTTTTTTCCATAAATGCTTATTTAGAAGTCCATTTTTCAAAGTTCATCTACAAATGGGCTTTTACATTAGTAACGTTTTTCCCAAACCACACTTAGTATTAGGCAAGTACATTAGTGCATTCCCACTAGTAACTTCATTTTCAACTCTTAAATTTTAAATCCTATACCTCAATTCTAAATAAAAAATGACATGTTTAATCAAGAATAGAACTGGGGATGGACAATAGTCCTCTAGCTCTAGGGGAGCAATGTAGTAAACCCCTATTTTTTGTGTTTTAGCAGTAATTGGCGGTTGGGTTTGAAGTCACTTTGGGAAACTGGTGTGGGTTACCTTAGTACTTAGCAACAGTGTAATTTTATTAGTAAGTCCTTCTAACGCTTACATGCGAGTTTTGAAAATGAAAAGGCAGGTCACTTTAGTGTTTGCAGATATATAAGCAAATACTCGACATGCCCTTTATGATAATCTTTGTAACTCTTTTTTATCATAATTATCTTTAAATTTTTAACAATGACTAAAGTTGAAGGTCATTGATGTCTTTTGTTGATTGGGTCAATACAGGTGTATAACCCATACTCAATAAGCCCATTGTGACATTCCGTCTAAGGAAGAATTTCGGTCGCCATGTTTCTTCATTGTCCACGCCTCAGTTGTCTGGGCTATCCTTTAAGGCCATCCATATCGGAGTTACAGTTTGGGAGATATGGCCAAAATACCGAAGTGATGTACGAAAAACATTCAATCCAACGTAACTTCCAAGCGAATAACAAAACACTCCATTGGGCTTCGCACCACACGACATCACATCCTCCACACCAATACACTAATATGTAAATCGTATATTAATGTGTCCATGCCTAACAATTCGCAACGCAACGCCACAACACACATCAACTACAACGCTAAACGTTTCATCCAAACACGTAAATGCATTTTCTACAAACACTATAACCACATCATACTACGCCTAATAATAATATTATAATGGACTATATAATAGTATTAAAATGCAAAAAATTCTCTCAGAATTTTCGGGACATTACATATTTACCAGAAATATATTTCCAAAATTCCTAATTTCACCCTATTTCCACAAAATATATTTCCAAGTTAAAAAACTCTTCAGAAACTAAGAATTTGTTAACAAACAGTCAAGAAAAAGCTAAAAAAGAGTTTAGAAAAAGTTAAGAAATAATTCAAAAATTAACAATTTGTTGAGAAACAGATAAGAAATAGCTCAAAAACAATAAATGCTTGTAAAAATATCAAATCTTACACTTAATAATAAATAAATGCAACCCAAAATTGAAACCCTATTATCACAAATATATTTCCGACATCCCTAATTTCAGTTCCAAAATTGAAACTCTATTACCACAAATCTATTTCCAAGTTAACAATTTGCTAAGATACAGATAAGAAAGAATTCAAACACAGTAAGAAAAGGTTACGAAACAATGCAGAAAATGTTAAGAAATAGTGATCAAAACTAATGTTTTATATATGCTTAAAATGTTAAGAAACAAATAAGAAAGAGTTTAGAAACTGTAAATAATTGTAAGAATGTCAAATCTTACACTTGATAATTAACGCAACCCAAAATTGAAACCCTATAACCACAAATATATTTTCAAAATCCGTAATTTTAGTTATTAAATTGAAACTCAATTTCAGAGCGAGAGAGACCGTACAAGAGAGAGACCAACGCAAGAGAGAGACCTACGAAAGAGATAGAGACCTGAGAGTGTTTTTGTTTAAATTTTTAGGTTCCAAAGGGTAAAAATGTCCAAAAAATTATATTTTACAAATATTATTAAATATAGGTCATTTGTTCAATTTGGTGTGTTTGCAAGTTTAATTTTCCCCAATTGGGGCTATGTTAGTAATTTTCTGTTGGGTTGTCATTGAGAACTACAACCCGATTTTATTCCTAGCCTCAAATTTTCAAGTATCTCATCTCTCTCTCGTTTGAACTTCCTTCAGTCATCAGTCCTCTTGATAGCAATCTTCAGAGTTCTCTCTCTTTCTCTCCAATTTTCGTATGTATTGCTCTGTTCTTTATAGTGCCCACCACATGTTCAATGAGTTGCCTTAGCCAATCTATATGTCTCCAATTTTACCCAATTGCATTTGGACCCAACATTCTATTGTTGCTAGCTTTATTTTTGTTATTTATTTTGTTACAAAAGCAAGAGAAAGACGCGGTTTATAATGGTAAAGCTTGCATTTTCAGACATTAAATAAAAGTAAGGTTGTGAATTTTTTTAGTTTCTTGGCAAGTGCATTAGTGCATTCCCTCCCACTAGTAACTTCATTTTCAACTCTTAAATTTTAAATCTTATACCTCAATTCTAAATAACAAATGACATGTTTAGTCAAGAATAGAACTGGAGATGAACAGTAGGCCCAAGTTCTAGGGGAGTAATGTAGCAAGCCCCTATTTTTCGGGTTTTAGCAGTATTTGGCGGTTGGGTTTATTCCTTAAAATTAAGGATGGGAAATTACTTTGGGAAACTGGTGTGGATTACCTTAGTACTTAACAACAACGCAATTTTATTTGTAAGTCCTTTTAACGCTTATATGTGAGTTTTGAAAGTGAAAAGGAGGTATATAAACAAATACTCGACATGCCCTTTATGATAATCTTTGTAACTTTTGTTTATGATAATATCTTTGAATTTTGACAATGACTAAAGTTGAAGGTCACCGATGTCTTTTGTTGATTGGGTTAGTGCAGGTGCATAAGCCATACTCAATGAGCCCATTATGACATTCCGTCTGAGGAAGAATTTCGGTCGCCATGTTTCTTCATTGTCCATGCCTCAGTTGTCCGGGCTATCCTTTAGGGCCACCCATATCGGATCTCAAAGAGAAACAACTTCGAATTTAAATGAAAATTCGTACCTTGATGCTATCATAGCCAAAGTACAATCTTCAAAGGGTGTTGACGAAATTTTTTACTCACTCAGCCATGATTCTGCTTGTAATTCTGTACAAATTTCTCATAGCATTGTCGATATCTTACTCCACCGATTCAAAGATGATTGGAAATCTGCTTTGGGTGCTTTTAGATGGGCAGAATCGTATCCGGGGTTTAGACCCTTGCCACAATCATACGATATGATTGTGGACATATTAGGTAAAGCCAAACAAATGGATAAGATGAAGGAGTTGGTAAAGGAAATGACTTATTCTAAACTTGTAACTTTTAATACCATAGCCAAAATTATGCGACGGTTTGCTGGAGCGGGTGAGTGGGAAGAAGCAGTGAGAACATTCGATGAGTTGGGAAATTACGGGTTGGAAAAGAATACTGAATCCATGAACTTGTTGCTCGATACCCTTTGCAAGGAGAAAAAAGTTGAGCGGTCCCGTGCAATTTTCATGGAGCTTAAATCATATATCGTAGCCGATGCTTGCACGTTCAATATATTCATTCACGGTTGGTGTAAGATTAATCGGGTTGAAGAGGCCTATTGGACCATCCAAGAGATGAAAGGGCACGGTTGTTGCCCTAGTGTAATTAGCTACTCAACCATTATCCAGTCCTATTGTCGACAATCCAACTTTGTTAAGGTTTTTGAAATTCTCAATGATATGAAAGCCCAAAAATGTCCCCCAAATATTGTTACGTACACCATTATCATGATCTCCTTGGCAAAATCTGAAGAGTTTGATAAAGCATTGGAAATACCCGAGAGAATGGACTCAGATAGTTGTAAACCAGATTTATTTTTTTATAATGCTTTGATTTATACCCTAGGTAGGGCCAACCGACTCGAAGAGGCCATCCATATGTTTGAAGTTGAAATGCCCAAAATTGGTATACACCCAAATGTTTCTACTTATAATACCATGATTACAATGTTTTGCCACTACGGTGAATATTCAAGAGCATTAGATGTTCTAGAGCAGATGGAAAATTCTCCCTTTTGTAAACCCGATGCTCAGTCATACTACCCATTGCTCAAGTCGTGTTTTAAAACTGGGAAGGCAGATAGCTTGTTGAGCCACTTATTAGACGACATGGTTTATAAGAATCATATTAGCCTTGATATCTCAACTTACACTCTTTTGATCCATGGGCTCTGTAGAGCAAACAAATGCGAATGGGCATATTTCTTGTTCGATGAGATGATAGGCCATGGCATTACACCAAGGTATAAAACATGCCGGTTACTTTTGGATGAAATTAAACTGAAGAATAAGTATGATTTGGCTGACAGGATAGAGTCTGTCATAAAGCAATTGAAATGATCTTAAGGTAGTCATTTCTATATTTCATGTGGTTTTTCATTCTGACTTTCTTGTTATCTTGTTATTTCAAGGTTGTCATATCTATAATTCAAATTGGTCTGACTATAATATTTGCTTGGCCGGTAACGTCATTTATCCTCCGAAAATTGCTGAAAATTGAACCTAATCTTGAGTTTGGGGAGGGGGAATGTGGGGTTACAGATATACTCTATGCAGCGGCTAGGAGAAAAAATTGAGTGGTTTTTCGGGTTTCCTTGAATTTTCAGGATGTTGGATGAGTATAGTTCGGTTCATAGGTGGGGAAGGATGAATTGAGCTGTTCACGCAGCTACTCGAGGGGGGAATTTGGAGATCTTGAGAGTATTATTGGGGATAATTCAGCTGATGTTTCGGCTTATAGAGATGCTCAGGGGTCTACTGTTTTGCACTCAGCTTCCAGTAGGGCACAGGTTGGGGTAAGGACTTAATTGGATTTCATATATTTGTCCTTATTTCGTTATGAATTGGTATGTTCTTGTTTGTTTGCTTATGTTTGAGTTTGTTGGGGTGATTAGGATTCTTAGGGCTGTTCCAATCACAGATCTCTAGTAGTAATGACATAATGGCAAAAGAATACACTTTGGATTTTATAAGCATTTGTAAATGTCTATCCTCAATTTACTTTTAATCTTCTTACGAATTGAATGCAGATCGTATCTCAAATATTAGTGCAAATAAAGGGAGCGTACAGTTTTGTTTTACAATTCCTCAGTGGCTGAAAAATTTATGATGTTTTATAGTTAATTTTTTTATTTTGTCATGTCTTTCTCTACTACTCATATGTAAGTAAGAAAGGGGGCATCACTTGATGAGTTGTTCGGCTACTAGAGATATTATCTCCTTCTTTTTGAATAATAAATGTTAATTGTCAAATATCTTGCAAACTAAAGCTTTACTTTTTGTGGTCTCAGGATGTATTATTGGTAATCTACAATATCATTAAATCCACAGATAACCAAGGGAATGCAGCCCTGATTGTGGCCGCTTACCATGGTGACTTGCCCACTGTAAAGGTTCTTCTTGGTGCCTCAGACTCAATCATCTCCATAACAGCTACGGAGATAATTTTATTTACATGGACGTAGCCGGTTTTCGAACCCCTGGATTTCGAGGAGTCAATCACCAAATCGAGCTTATAACAGAATTAATAAGTGGAAAGCTTGTTAATATAGAGAACATTGTTTAACAGTCAAAACAAGAAGGAAGAACGGCGCTACACATGGTTCAAAATGGGAATATCATGTCTGAAGTAGTTAATGTTTTGACCGAGTGTTTTTGGGATCAATTTGAATATTTGCAATAACAATGGGATGACTGCTCTAGATCTTTTAAAACAAGGGCCAAGATCAGCTTCTTCCAAGATTTTGATCAAATGGGTTATATATCATCTGGTGGGATATTGAATTCTGAAGATTGCATCACAAGAAATGCCCATGCCTCTCATCCGAAAATGACTGTATTGCGAAATAATCTAGGAACTTCCTCTAGAGGACCTGGTTTGGAAATATTTTGTACGCAGGTACTGATAATGAGACTACTACTGATGATTGTGATTTTCCGAGCTTGGATTATAGTGCTTATTCTAGTGCTCAGATTCAATTCACCTGACACATTAAACTCCATGGATAGTGCTAAGATGAGGTTGAAGCGTCTCTTCCGGTTGCCAAGGCGAGAGATGACTCTCCAAAATCTTATAGGACAAGTAAGGGCTTAGAATGCAGTCCAATTTCATTTCTGGAGAGATTTTTTAAATAAATGTCATTGCCAAATAGCAAAAGGATTGAAGCTGTGAGATTCTCTTCTTAGTCCATCAGCAAAAAAGAAATTTTCTGCTAGGCTAATGCATGTTGTTATACAAACTGTACCAAATTTACTTTCCCTTGAGGCCACTCCCGGGTTCATTGTGGTCTTGGCCAATATCAAATGGTAATAAAAAAATGTGGATGCTGAGAAAGGAAATAAATATTCTCCTATTTTGAATTTTATCATTCAGCTATGAGAATTCAAGAGTGAAGCGGAAAAAAGGTGCTGGTTGATAAGGAATTGATGAACCGATACTTGCGTTTTGGTTCTCAAGACTTAGCTTTAGGGGACATGATTGGCTTAGGCTGCCAAGTATATTGACTAAGTTCTCCAATGACTTTATTGTTCATCAAGGCATCATTATAAACCAATATTTTTTGTTTGTTTCTCCTTCCTGGACATGCAAATGGTGTTTGTCATTTGGATTTGCATTCTCTGTTTTGCTTACTGTTTTTGATGTTTCATACATTTTATGTTACTTGTTAGTTATGTACTTATACAAGTGAAGTGTTTTTCATCAAGTTATGTGCATTATGCCTCTGAAAATTTCACTCCATTTTTTTTTTTGATAATCTGAAAGTTTCACTCCTTGGATAACCTATTTTTGTTGTGTTACTTGTATATAGTGAAATGTTCAGAAGGTTCGTCTTTTATACTCGTGAAATCATGAAAACAAGAATGAGAAAAAAATAGAAAATGCAGTCAGCAAATAAGCCAGAAATTTATATGGTTAGTGTAACTTGCTTGAAAACTTTAAACTTTACACGATCGGGTGTTTGAATAAATTATATGTGTGCATTAAATACGTGGGAGTTGGGGGTATGAGATATGATAGCTTATTTATGGTCTAATATTCTTGCTAATATATTATTCTTATCCTGTTCCGGATTATAATATCAACAGTCTTATGGTACAACATTTTTTCTTGCTCTCCTCCTCTCTTTAGTCGAATACCCAAGTTCATATCCCTTTGATCTGCTTGCTCGGGGTCATTCCTTTACCAAAAGAATTTCTTTGGACGTTGTGTCAATAGATTTTTTTCGATCGGGGAATCGTTTACAACGCGAGCCCTAATCAACCGACTAGTAATTATTTTTTTATGCCAACAACAATTCTAACGATCCGAACCCCATCTGCTGATAAATGACTCATCTTATTTCGCAATGCATTTTACAATCTTGATGACAACCAATCTGTCGGAAATCCCACAACAAGGACATACAAAACCCAAAATCCACTAGGTTAGTTTGATAGCAAGAACTCAATCTCACAACTATAAGGTCATGGTCCAATTTCCCATCACCCGCCTACGGGCTCAAAAACGGTGTGTCTAGGTGTCACAAGATGACACCCATGACAAGAGTTTGTCCAGATGCCATTGGAAAATCCTCAGTCCGTGACTACTAGTGTAGTTGGAAATTTTAATTTTGAAGCATTGTCAAGTTGGAAATTTCAAGTTTGAAGCATGTTATTTTTTTTCCACTAAAAAAAAATTACTCTTTACTTAAAAAGGGCAACCAAACAAACCCTAAATTTTACTTCTCTCACGATCGAGGTGACAAAGCCATTTGGAAGAAATATGTGTGATGTAAAATCATAATTATCAGAAACTTGATTTGATGCAGGAAACTTAGTTTAATGCGGGAAACTCGTTTTCGGCACGAATTATTTCCAAATGGAAATTATGTGTTTCCGAAACTTTTACCAAAAACTCACTTTGCAAAGATTTCCGTAATACGAGGAAACTCGCAAAAGTAAATAAATAAATTATTTTTACTTATTTTAATATGATGATTGTATTATTTACGTGTAGCTGAGAGTATTTTACCTTAGAATATATCAAAATATTTTTAATTATGTATAGGTTTTCATATATTTTATCAATATTCTTGTAGATTCATATATAATTTAATTTAATTATTACTAATATCGATTTTTCTCTATATTTCTAAGGGTTCGTTTCACGATTTTGTCTAATGATTTCTACTTTCGTTTTTCATTTGGGCAACCCTTTCAACTTCTTATTCTCGAATTAATTATACACGGTACATAATTAAATCGCAAATAATATCAGTTGATATTCATTGTTGGCAGTGGAGGTCTCATAAATTTTCCTGCATGAGGGTTAAGTTCAATTATTTTATACAGGCAAAGATGGATCTACTAATTTGTTAAAGACACTTTTGCGCATTCATAATATTTTGAATAATTTATCAAAAAGAGTTTGTTTTCAAAAACTATTTACCAAATCAGGTTATTTTGAAACTATTTATTAAAATGGGTCACTATTACTATTTAATGGATGGAATTACTATTTATCTTCTTTTAATAACAAAATAGCATTTTACCCAAAATCTAACATCTTTTCTTGTTCTCTTATCTATTTATAATATTAATTCTTAATATGTATTGCAACCAATGTGTAAATCTAAAGATAATAGAAGCTTTTTTTCTAGTTTAATTGGAGCAAATGTATGAGAAAAATTAATAAAATACGGAATGGAAAAAAAAATTATTCGATCAAACGGATTTAATAATATATTTATCTTAAAAGTATACACTAAAAATTTGGCATAATATATCTTTTATATCATAGAGTTCTTGCAAATATAATATTATCCAATTAATTTTTTTTTTCAAAAATTAAAAATGGGAAAACAACTAAATAAACTGAGTTATACCTGTTCTATATAGGATGTATTAAAATCTGAGTATTTTTCATTAAGTTTCATATCAATTATGAAACATAAGTTTTTTCAATTATATGTACGTACGGGTGTTAAACGATAATAGTTTGCTATTTTAATAATAATCGGTAGTCTGAAATTCTGAAAGTGTATTTATTTTGTTCTTTAGTAGTTTTACGTAAATTAGCCCAATCAAAATACATCGGAAACAATCAAGTAATATTACTCATTTCTCCAAAAATAAATGATTCTCATAATTTCTTTTCTTATAACATTTTAAATCAAATATTGAATAAATAATTTTCATATTATATTAATAAAGTCAACTTAAACTCATTTCAACTTAAACTTATTATAAAATAAGTTTTAATTTTCATTTTGTTGCTCATAGTAAAGAGTAATTAATAAATTAATAAACTATAAGGGTACTTTTGTCTTTTAAATAAAAGTAACCCGTTTTGGTAAATAATTTCAAAAGTAACCTACTTTCGTAATAATTTTAAAAAACTAACTCATTTTGACAAGTTACTTTGATATTTTGGCGTCTATTTTCAAATTAAAATTTTTGTATTTAAAATTTTAGTATTAAATTTTCAGTGTAAATATTTTTTATTTACAATTTCCATTCACCTCACAATTTTCATACTTACGTCTACTAGCCTCGTCCGCTAGTATTTTTTTTCAAGATCCCATATAAATTTGTAGAAATTTTAGGGTAGAGTGGCTGTGGTTCCGAGCCGATTGGGCAAGGATTGGGTAATCAATATCATCCAATAATATATCAACTTGGCTGACAGCATATGGATATTAGATAGTATACCAAGTCGATGTTTGTTAGAAAATAGAAATTTTTGGCCATTTTTTTTTCAGTAAGTGCTAAAAGAAATTAATTGTCACGATCAAAAGTATATAGATTGTGCCCCCAAATATTATGGGTTCCGCGATTTGCTCTTAATACAAAAAATTTCTTTATGTAATATTTATAGATTTTTTTTTACAAAATTACTTTGCATTGAAGACAAGATTACTATAAACTGAGAATAATTTTATATAATTAATTTTAATTAAAACGAATTAAAAAAATTGGTAGCAAGTTGCTCTAACTTCATATTAATTTGTCATGAAACCACAATGATACATGTAAATTACAAGAAAATTACACATGTTTGTAACTAGTTTGTTAATTTGGTTTTGACCCTACAATCCTTTTTGGTTAGAAAATTAAGTGCGAGAAACTTACAGTAACTACCATGAAAATATACACATGTTTGCAATTAGTTTGTTAATTTGATATGCATATAATACATGTAATTAAAGATACCTACTATATGATAACGGCTGGTTCTTTGAAGGTTTTTAAGTATAATTTTTTTTTTCATGCATTTAGAAGAACTGAAAAAAAAAAAGTTGCCAAATGTACCATTGTTTTCAAGTCAAATAGTTAAAAAATTTTAATCTAATGTTGTCATAGTGAACTTAAATATACTGTATATTAGTCCTCATTGCCGTAACTCCAACGCCATGTTGAATTGCTGAAGTTGCAAGGAACGTTGCCTCCTGCTCGTACGGTGACAATTAGGGAGGCTAATTCTTTTTGGAGTATTTTGTATATTTCGCATATTTATTTATTCATTAGGGAGGCTAATTCTTTTTGGAGTATTTTGGATATTTTGCATATTTATTTATTTATGATTGTATCCCTAATATGATTATATTTCCTCCTGTAATTATAACCATATTTCTCATATAGTCAAATATTCTAATTTGGCAGATCCAGACATAGTTCTATCGACGAATTGGATCAACACATATATGTCTTTTTTATTATTTCTCTTCTTTCGATTTTTAATATTAGCATACAATTGTGCAAGATCAAAAAGGTTAAAAAAACAAACCTTATTCTAGGAACTAATTTCTTCACCTAAGCAACCAAATAAGCCTGGGTATGAAAATAGATTTAAGGTTTGACGAATTTAGGATCTAAACTATATGCAACTATTTTGGACCAAGTCGTCAAAAAATTACTTTATAAAGCAAATATATTCTTATAGAACTGTTAATAGAGTTTTCGAAACAACATCTAAGCTTTATTTAAACCTCGACATGTAAATTTTTGTTGCAAATTCAATTTAAAACTAATTCAGCAACTTTGTTACACACACACACACAAAAAAAAAAAACTGTATAAAAATTATAAGTTTGGAGGGCTCCTTGTATGCGAGCCAATATAAACAAAAGGGTAAAGTTCATTTAGGGCTAGTTTCAATTTGCCCTTTATTGATTATTATTTTTTTCAATTTGTCTGTTATTATTTTAATCTCGTTTCAATTTGTCTTCTACCTTTTCAATTAATCCCATATATTTTTAATTTATTTCAATTTACTCTTATAATTATAAAATTTTTTCAATTTGCTTATGTAATTATAAACATTTGCAATAAGAAGGTAATAAGTGATTGAATATTAGCTATAATTTCTCGGAAGTATTTTGACGGAAAAATGGGTTATTTACATGTCATATATCTCTTTAACTTATCTTTTATCTTATAATTAAACATTTATAATTAGTGAATTAAAGAGATACATTAAATGAATTATTTGTCTCTAACAAATCCATTCCAAAAATTTTGTTGAGAAATTATAGGCTATTATTTCAATAAGATATTTATAATTAAAGTTAAATATATTAATGATAGGAGAAAATTGAACCATCGTAAAAAGGTTAGCAGTAAATTGGAATGATACTTCCAATATATGGTGCAAATAAAAAAGATAGGAATCAAATTGAAATAAAATTAAAACGATAATAGACAAATTTAAACAAATAAAAGAATAATGGACGAATTGAAATGAGCTCTAAAGGATAAGGGGCAAAACGGACATCACCGTAAACAAAAATTATCTTAATTTTATAAAAATCACGTAGAAGAACTTTACATAGTTAGATCCTTACTCCTATATTTTTTTTAAGTTAATAATATTGAAATTTAAAAAAAAACACCAAATGAAACAAAAATAAGAAAGGGCAACTCCTATATTAAAAGTTTGAATGGCCAAATAAAATTTCTAGATATTGACGCAATTTGTTGGTATGTTGGTAAAATCTGACGCGGTTTTTTAGCATATTGGTAAAACCTAACGATTGAATATTAAGGCGCACAGACAGCTTTAGTCCAAAAATAATTTTTATTTTCCTAGCAGCGAACTCCATGGTTATTTGAATTGTTTATGTCAGATTTTTATAGTTCATATCCATGTACTTTGTGTAATTATGTAGTTGATCTTTGTACAGGTCTAAGGGAATATAAGAAATCATATATATATATATGGAATGGATTAAGAGATAAGCATTTTAATACAGTTTTTTAACACGGATAATTTATATTATTAGATCCAATTTGATCAAACGGTTAAATTTATTTCAATCATTCAACTGTTGGATTAGCCTAGAGTTAATGGTGTAGATAATTTGTGTCAAAATACGTGTCCCTTGATCCATTTCCCGCATATATATATATATTGACCAATTAGGGAATTACACAAAGTGCATAATAACGACGCATTATAAAAATCTAACCGTATTTGTGCATGAAATGATAGATCTATTTCAATCACTTCAACCATTGAATTAGTCAGGATTTAATGGTGTAGATAATCCATTTCAAAAACTGAATCAAAACACGTATTTCTTGATCCATTCCCCATATATATATGTGTGTGTATATGTATGTATGGCATAAGTTTTGGTGTTACCCAGTTCGCACCAAAATAGTATGAACATCAATCATAAACTGACAAATAGGGCCAAGTAGAAAAGAGATAACTAGTTGTGATTCTCTCTTTCCTACTTGGCTCTACTTATCAATTTGTGATTGGTATTCACACCATTTCGGTGCGAACTAGTTTGTATCAAAACTCCTCCATATATATGTATATAGAGAGAGACCAATTAGGTAATTACACAAAGTGCATAATAATGACATATTATAAAAATCTAACCGTTCATGAGCATGAAATAAATGCATTCAGAGTATTAATCTAACTCTTTTTCTTACGTGTCAATACGGTGGTAAGTAGGAAATTTCTACATCCTTGTATGCATAAAATCTCACTCATTAATCTACTAACTCAAGGTTTGTGATGTGTTCCCTATACTTGAGTCTGTGAATATTAATTAGACTTTATCTTATGAATTATTCCCTCCCTCCTTTTTTAAGTGTCCATTTAGACTTTATCACACTAATAAAGGCGATGATTAGTAAATATGAGATGAAATAAAATGTCCCTAATAAATTGAACTAATTCTTATTCTCCTTAATGAAAATAATTAATATACCAAGTCTCTCTCTTATTTATGTGAGGGCAATTTAGGTAGCTTGTCAATTTTATACATTGAAATTATGAAAGGGACGCTTTATTTAGAATTTTTTTCATTTTCTTAGAAGGACACTTGAAAAGGAACTGAGAGAGTAATTAAACTTTTTCATCGTCATAAATTGGTAACACTTAACTATTTTTTTTAAATAAATATGCCATTTGTGAAATAAATAAAATATTTCTGGTATTGCACGTATACGTCGTATTACGATAAATATTTTGGCACACCAATATTTTACATAAGATATTACAGTAGATAAAGAACTAACATGATTAGAAATAATCTCTAGATTATCTTTTATATGTTTCCTAGTAAAAATAGTACACTTGTTAGAGTTTATTTCTTATTTATCAAGTATTTTTATTTCCTTATTATTGCTTGGGATTTTAGATAATTCAAGATATCAATGAGAATTCTCCTCCCCACTTTATATTATTTAACATAAGCTTACGTAGTACTTTCAAACAATGTTTTCTTATGTTAATGTAAAATAATCACTATTAAATTAATAAATAATCACTGGATGAATTTTCCCCTTCAAATGTTTTGGTTGACAAAGTCAATAACTTTGGTAGGGGCTAATCCTGTGGTTACAAAGCCTTGCTCATCCCCTGTTTTCGTCCTTTTATTATTATTTTTTTTATAAGATAGAAAAAAAAAATCTTTATCTACTTGTTGACTACAATATATAGTATAATAATTATTCTGTACCTCTAATTGTCGGTTAAACAATATCCACACAAAAATCATACAAAAAGCGAGCGATAAATATACAAATAAGTAATTCATATTATGATGTAACGGTAAGTTGCTACTATTATTATTTACTAAGAGTATTTATGAGAGATATATATATATATATATATATATATATATAACAAAAATGTATTGTCAAGTCACTCTTCATGAATGCTTTTAACAAGTGGCAGTTTCTTTTGGGAATATCTCAACGGACGAAACCAACTCACTGCAAGATTCAATAAATTACTATAAATAAAGTATAGTAATAATTTGTTCTCAATTTATAATAATTATACTTATTTATTCATCCTATTGATTTTATTTTCAACGTTTCAGATTACAATAATATGCTCAAACTTCCAAATTTTCAAATAAGGTTTTTGACATAAACAGGTGTCGTGAAAATAAGCCTTAATAGTTAAAAGGAATTCTAGAGTAATGATCAAAATTTTCAGAAAATAACAAACACTAACTAACAAAGAGAAAAAAAAAAAAAAAAAGAGTATCCAGAATAATGACAAATTCTTACAATAATCATTCTCACCAATATTTCTTATTTAAGTTCTAAATCAGACTTTTAGAAATTCATTAATCTTATAAAAATTATCTTCAATATTTATAAATTGTATTCACCAATTTTACTCTGCAATTTATAAAAATAATTGGAATGATCATACATCACCATATATGATAAAATAATAAATTAAATTTAC
>MKEJ01024577.1:0-14932 GCA_001753735.1 Embelia ribes | reverse complement strand
ATATAGAGAGAGAGAGCGAGAGAGGGATGGGAATATATCATCTTAATATCTAGAGGCTTTATTTAGAGAGGCTGGTGGGCTTTTTTCCCTATTTATTGGTTCTCAATATACTGTTGGCTCCCTACTGTAAAGTTTTAGGTAGTTGGATTTTGTTTGACTGGCGGGAATCACCAGTATAGCTATTCTCATCAACTAAATTTTAATCTCTACACCTTAAACTCTTGAACTCTAAAATGGGGGATAGAGGAATCCCTACACTGGACTCCTAAGCCTAAAAATAGTAACTGGGGATGAACAATATTTCCCCAATATAAGAGGATGAATGTAGCAAGCCCTCTATTTTTTAGGGGCTTGATATTGTTAGATATACTAGTTTGAGCATTTCCTCAAATTTATCCTCTAATGTTTAGGGTAGGGAGGAAAATACAGTGACTGGTGAGAGTGCCCATTTAGAGAAATGAGTGCGCATTAGTTAATTCAGTAGCTTGCTCTACTGCACTTTGTTGAACTGCAGAGGCAAGAGTTTCTTTTAGGCTGCACTTGGATTTAGGAATATGAGATTCATGGTGATTGGGGATTGATTGGGAAGGTCATGTTATCATTCATGTAGGGAGAGTATTTTGTGATATCCGTAAAGATCATAAAGCCCTAGTGCAATGCTAGTATGTAATGGTTCTAATGTACTACCTACCTGCAAAAGATAAAAAGATACTGAAATCTTGAAATCCCAATGGATTCCTAATCCGCAAGTTCCAAAATAGACCAATAGACTCCTTATGAATTCATGGATTTGACATTCTTAGGTTTGTGATGAAATGCGAAGGAAATGTAGCTTTTGCATGTTGGGAGACTAAGTTTTGTGATACCAATTATCCATGGAGTGATTTCAAATCCATTGTATAAACTACTAATTCGAAATCCTTGTTGTTCAAGGCCGAAGAAAACACATGTTTTCAGAATATGGCATTCATGGACTGCTACCTGCAAAATACACACAAACATCTGAATCCATCGGGATTTTAAATTCATAAGTTCCCAATGGAGCCTTGGATTATTGGTGTTCTGTTATTTCATTGTTTTTGGTTTATGAAGAGTGAGTACGAGCTCTTATTTATAGATATCGTCTGGAAGAGATTGGGGTATGATGCAGTTCGAGCCATTCGGTCATTTTTCTTAAGAGGTCTAGTCAACATTAACCAAACCATGGTTTGATACGCTTAAAATAACTAATTTTGATTTTGTTGCTTGTTTTATGTACTTCCGTAACTATGGTAACTAGATAAAAGAATTCGACCTGAATCATAACTATGGCAACCATGCATTGTTCCATAGAATGGGTACGGTAAGGGTGGGTCCTGCACTGAACTTAAATCTTCAGATAACATAGTTTAGTGATGCAATATTCTACAAAAGTTGGGTCACATATATTATGACAGTAAAATTGTGGTTCAAGCCAGACTGTGGGCATTCGGTTTCTGGTGATTCGTTTACGCTCTATGGCAACATTTTCATGTATTTGTCTTACAATTTAACTAGTAGAATGCCACTGAAGCTTTTGGAAACACTTGATTATTGGGGAAGACGCAATTCTAGTTAGGTGTTAGCATGGAAATATGAAAAATTTTAAAGACCGCCTGCACCGGTGAGTGCCCATGTTTTGTAGGACTTCTGATCGTTACAAGGTTGTAGTTGATGCAGGTGAGATTGGAGAGACTTGGATGATTCTGTTACTAAAGTCTGTAGTCTGTATATTGAACCTTAGTGGGAAGGCTATATAACATGATGAGATTGAATTAGTTTTGGTATTTGTTGAATCCTTTAGTTTGCCTTTCTGGGAGATTGTACAAGATACTACGACACAAATTCCTTTCCGAGTGGATCATCAATCCTTTTCTACCTTGTTTATTTTTTTAGGGGAGCTCAAAATTATTGGCATGAGTATCTTGATGCGTGGGCCTTAAATTAGTGAGAAGTTGCGGTAAATTATTCTCTTTGCACTGTTTTCAGTATGTTTGTTTGAGGCGCCATATATTATCGTGAGCATCTTGTCTTGAAAATGTTATGAGCTCAACGATCTGAATATATTTCAGGAATTCACCCATCCCAGAGGGTCATCTACTCTGGATACAAGTCGTTAAACATCACTGTTGTTGTTAGGTTGCTTTTTGATTCCCATCTTCGTTTGCGTTTGTCTTTCCAGGCGGTTTTAATGATTGATCAGCCCAACCCCGTGTCTTGTTTGAGAATTCTTCATTTTCCAGGAATATTGCCTTAATCTAACTTAATCTTTCTTTTGTCTCATTTTGCAGCTAGAAGAATTCCGTAAAAAGAAAGCAGCGGACCGAGTCAAAAAGTCTGCAAATCATCTTCATGCTAATGCTGATGAGCATAACAAGCAAGCTGTAGCCTATCAACATGAATTACATACAGATTCAAATGGAGAGATGACATCTGATGGAGTTAGTGAAGCCATTCTTGAACCATCACAAGCAGTTAATGATGAAAAGGGTACTATAGATTTTGTCCCATATAGTGAAGTAGTTTCTAGTGACACATCTCCTAATCCCATCTATCCTAGTACGTTTTCTACAGAAATAGCACAGGCACCTATAGAAAACAAAGAAAATGATAGATCCGATGGACCATGGTCTTCTAGAGTAGGAAGCAATAAATTTTCATCTTCCTCGTATGAGAAAAATGATGAGTACAGTTCTTCTGCTGGAATCTCAGGAAGACATGATTATGGTTTTCCACATGATCAATCTGTTGCCTTCAGCTCGCAAGTGACCGGGGATTACAATGGAACTTTCAATCAGCCTAGTTATGGGCAGCTGAATCAAGCTTATCCAAAGGCAATTGATACGGATTTTACATTTGCAAGCCCTGCCACTATTAATGATGTTGTTACTAATTTATCTCGTGAGAGTTCTGGCGGCATCCAACCGAATAATTCTAGTTATGGCAGCCTATTGGATACTGGCTTGACGTTACCCTCTAATGAAGGTATGGTTTTCTTCTCATTTTTATCTTCTATATACATATTTGATTCCCATCCATCTCTGAATAAATCCCAAAAGTCAAAAAAGAGGCTTAGAATTTTATTTTTGTTTTAATTTCAGCTGGCTCGTAAATATGTTTGATGCTTACGGTGCATAAGTTAGATTTCATAACATATATTTTTAATGCTAAAATGCTGATATTTGAACACTTTGATTAATATACACTTGCCAAGAAGATTATATAAAGTTCTTACTTGGTGGAATATTATAACATTAGAACTTCATAATAATAATTAGGAATTTTCATCAATCCTTTAAACAAGTTCACAAACATTTTCTCGACAAAAGGCTAATGTAGCACGAAAAATGCCCGCCCTTGGCCTAATTATTAAAATGTGGAGAATCTATTTTTGTGCAGCAAAGAAATGTTTTGTAATTATAGTAAAGGTTACGAGAATAATTCTTGTTACCTATTTTTAGTTTGAGTTCTAACATTGTGGAGTTACAATTCCTGATTTGCATGGAAAGAAATTATTTGTTTGGTGAATGTTAAAATACGATCTCCACAAATTTCTACCAGCTTTATAATGCTTTAATGGAAACATTGGAACTTCAAGCTTCTGCTATGGTTTATGTGAATCCCTTGGAATCGGATGAGTTTCTTCTTTTTCAATTAAAAAATGAAGTTTTGCCTGCCTTTCCCCCTCATCTGTTTCTTCTCTTAAAGGGAAAAATTGTTTAAAAAAACTGATAATTATACATTTTAACTTTTGGTAGATTCTGCTCACTCTTCCTCAAAAATCAGTTCGTCATTTCCTCAAGTTTGGCAAAACAGTCACGACGTCGTGGAGCCTAGTAATTCTTCATTTTCCACTATGGGGGAAAGAAAGCTTAATGACTATTTTAGTAATTTACCCACTGGTAACAGCACAACTTTCTGGCCAACGGCCCAATCAACTGCTCCTTCTACTGGACTCTATTCTTCTAGTTACTCACCATTGTCTCGAGCAGTGGCTGAGACCAACAGCAGGGGATCCCGTCCATCTTTCCTTGATTCTATTAATATGTCAAGAAATGAACCGGGGAGAGGTGAATCATTTAGATCGAAATTTAATGACATGGATGTTTTGGCTTCATCTACTTTTGCAAACTCACTTACCAAGAATGAAAATTTTCAACCATATACAAAGCCAGAGGCTCCATATGAAACTGGTGCATTTGATCGTTCTGCTATGTCATCGGTTCCTACTGGAGATGGGAATGACATGTATAGGGGTGCCACTGTTAGCAACAGTGTGGACAGAGAAAGTTTCTTTAATTCTCGAAAACACGATGAAGACTTTGCTGCTTTGGAACAGGTTCGTATGTTTCCCTTGTATCAAACTTGTAATATTATTGGTTCTTGCTTAATTTAGACAGGACCTTGAGATCAAAGATTGTGTTTCTTAGTGTTGGATACCTGTTGCCGATGTCCAAGAATACTTTTTTATTTATCAATATCACTTTGGTCTCCTGCATCTTATTGGAAGCAGATAATAAGAATAGATTATCTTTTTTTGAAGACTTGCTGAATAGCTGAATGGCACCACTTTTTAATTGAATCCAATATTCAACCTCTTTTTTTCCCCTCCTAAATGTAGTTGGGTGAACTTTCTAGTAACCCTGCTTGATAATGGTTATTTATGCCCTTCCCTTGATTCTGTAATTAGTCTGAAGTGGGAGGGCAAGAAAAATGTCTCATTGTTTTTCCTTTGCAATGTAACTGCTAGAAACCTTGTTCTCTTACATTTGTTATTTCATCTGCAGCATATTGAAGATTTGACGCAAGAAAAGTTTGCGCTGCAACGAGCTATTGAGGCATCAAGAACCCTGGCAGATTCTTTAGCTGCTGAAAATTCGTCATTGACAGACAGTTATAATCAACAGGTTGGCTTTTCATTCAATGTTATTAAAAGCTCTCTAGGAGCTCGCCTAGGCTCTCGGGCGAGGTAAGGCATGGCCAAGGCGCCTCATATTGGTCCAGGCGAGCCACGTTACTTAGTCGCGCCTAGGCAAGCGCCTCGTGCTAAGCCATTATCGCCTCAGGTGTTGAGATGATCACCTCATTCACATCATGTTATTTTTCTATTTATTTGTTTTATATTTGTATATATCTAACTTTTATGATAAATCATATTATAATTGTTACTCATGCACTAATATTAACAATGTAACTAAGGTTATGTATAATATATCAAGAAGCTACCACCAATTCCCGACACCTATAACAAAAGCTTATGCTTCCGAATGGACAAGAAGATGTTAAGAATTTGATAAGATTGTGCAATTTTATTAGAAAACTAATTAGCACTCTGCGTCACTCGGGCGGGCACCTTAGCTGGCACCTAGCATCTCAAGTGAAACCGGTCTTGGCGCCTTCAGAGTGCCTAGAGCTTTTAACAACACTTTCCATTATCATTATTGGATCTAGCATTACATGTATTTTATTTATTGGTCTGTGTTTTTATTGGTCTTGAGGGTATGTTTAAGCGTGTGCTGTTTTTCAATCTATGTTATTTGTGCTGTCAGTTGACCCATTTCATTTTTCCTCCTAGGGAAGTGTTGTCAACCAACTAAGATCCGACATGGAAATGTTGCAGGAGGAAATTAAAACTCACCTGGTTAGTGTCAACTTTGCCCAAAATCTTGACAGGAGTGTTTGTTTATGCAAATCCTATATGTGGAATTCAAATCGTACATTTGCCTTTATGGCAACAACTCTTGGTTGAATTTTCACTCCAGTTTACTTAGTGCTAGCGGTTGAGTACAATTGATGAAGTTTATGACTACCATTCTCTGTTTTGACATGCTATTTTACTCTTGATAGTTGTGCAAGGGATATGTTTTACATTATTTTCATTTATTGAAATTTAGGATCATGGTGTCATGTCAAGCAATGTGGCTGGCTTAATTATAATCCTGTGCTTTTGCCATGTTTGAGAGTGGGGCAATCCTATATTATGACTCATCACGTGTGGCATCACTTTACTTCATTTGTGATCCAAACACAAATTTAGAAACTTTGCTCACCCTGAATTTGGAGAGGGATAACCTGTCTGCTACATGCTTCCTCGTACATGGTCTCACTCCAATTCAGTAGTGAGCTAAACAAGCTGTGGTCTCCTGCCTACTTTGATACCGTATTATATTATAAGTCACACCTTGGCTACAAACTTAAGCTGATAGAGACACACAAACTTTCAGTATCTTTGACAAAATTATTAGATGAATCTATTCACATCCACTGCACACATCTTGTAACTCGGTTTTTTTTATTTTTTGAAAATATCTTGTAACTTGATTGAAGGTCATGTTTCTGGCACATGCATTCACTAATTTAAGAATAGACCTCATGTCATGATTATGTTGCAAACTATCTTTAGCTTTTGGTAGTCTGCTTCTTTTTCTATCCTATCTCATCTTTCATGTCACATCATGTCATTTTGAAACGGGCAGGTCGAACTTGAGTCAGTTAAAATGGAATATGCAAATGCTCGACTAGAATGTACAGCAGCTGATGAACGTGCTAAGTTGTTGGCTTCTGAAGTTATCAGTTTAGAAGAGAAGGTATTTAATGCTATGGTGCCAACAGAGTTGTGGAGTTTGCATATCTTTCAAATGAAGTCCCCTTTCCTTTAAGATTTAATAACAGAGATTCTATTACGTAATTGTTCCCCAAAAAAGTAAAATAAAAATTAGAAAAAGTTATGTTTTGTAAACAAATCTCCTTAATTTTTGTTTCCCATAGATATTTATTCATTGAATCCATCAGGAAATTATTGGATTCTTCCTTCCCTCTTACTCTTACTCTTTCACTTTCTTTTTGGCTTTACTTATTGTGTTTCTTCAGGCACTCAGACTGAGGTCCAGTGAGTTGAAACTGGAGAGGCAATTGGAGAATTCACAAGCTGAAATTTCTTCTTTCAAGTATGGTTTTCTTTGTGGAATAGTTGAGATTTGTAATGCCTATTGATAGTTTACTTGTTTCTTTATCCTTTTTTCTGTGAGATGTTCTTATGGGGTGAATCTATGAGCATGGTGAGATTCATATGTTTTAATTGTGCTGTTGTTTTGCGCTATTGTAGCCACAATTAGTTCACTGGATAATATATAATTGTTATTAATTTATCCTTGACTTGTTACTTATTACTGGAAATGTAGTCTAATTGGTCATTGAAATTATGTTCAGTTATGTAGCATGGATATGGATATAGGACATGGACACCCCAATGCTGCATTTCCCATGAAACTTGGATGCTCTTTCCACTAGGCACCAGCAAAATAACTGTGTCTAAGGTTGACTTTCCCCAGACTGGATACAGAAACCTTGTGAAGCCATTTCATTAGTTGATTTATATTCGGCATAGAATATATAGAAGTTGATAGCTTGATATATGTCCAGTTTTAGGTACATGAGGCTGGTAGATATGCTTGTAACTTCTTCTCATGTCCCTTTTCATCATGTTTTATATCATTTATACTTCCTAGAGAATCTGAATGGATGAAACCAGATTGTGCTCCATGATGATGGGGTACTTAACTGGTTACTATGGAAAATAAAAAGATCTCTTTATCAAGCATTATATATAGAAACTTCCATGCAGCGTCAAAGGCTCAAAGATGTACCTAAGCATTGTGCATAAGTTGTAGATCGGCCATCTATGTAACGTTTTTGGTTGTCTTGCAAATACCTAATAGGAAGGTTCTGTCATCTGCTTGGGTTGAACACAGAAGCAGTTGTTTACCCTTCTTTTGCTTCTTTCTTTTCAATGTTATTATTCTTCATGAATAGCTCCATCATATTGTGCTGAAGCTAATCTCTCATTCAGCAAATTGTATAATGACTATGGTTTGCTACTCTAATAAAATGGAGGTGGTTTATCATTGATTTGACTTACTAAGTTGTCTTTAATATTTGTATTCTGTAGAAGAAAATTGTCCAGCCTTGAAAAGGACCGTCAAGATTTGCAATCAACAATTGAGGCTTTGCGAGAAGGTTAGCATACTTGTGCATCACATTTTTATTTGATTTTATGTAAATGTCCATGTTTGAATTGTAGTTGCTCTTGTATGAATTGTATCGAAATAGACCATTATAGTGAGAAACTGGTAGTTGTTACATTGACCGATATTACATAGAAAATAGCTGCCTGTTATATAAAGATTGAATCTAAAACCAAAGCCTATGGCTGAATTAGGGGATCAGAAGTTACATAAATAAAAATAAGTTTAGCATTTGAGAGGAGACTTGAGGTTTCCTTGAAACTTCTGAATCAGATATTAGCAAAATAAGATGCTACTTTGACAGCAATTATTCTTTCTTCTTTTTCCTATCGTGATACATATGTGGGTAGGAACTGAAAAAGGAGAGATTTATAAAGATGTACTCATTTATTGTCATGTGGAATTTGTCCGTTTCATTTAGCTTAATGCTTGTTTAAGAGTTGATTGGACAAATTTTCTTGAATATTATATTTTGTTTTCTCAAATAGGTTTTGAAATTAACTAGTAATTTTAACTAGAGTGCAGCTCGCGCGATGTGCGTGTTGCGTGTATTATGTTCTTTTTTGTATCATATTAATTTTAATTATTTTATTAAATTAGTTTTGATCATTTATTTTTTGATATGATATCTTTTTTGTATTTCTTTATTTTTTCCCAATGATTTATAAATTTATAGAAAATAGAGGGTAGGATTTATACTGAGATAATATTTTTACGAAAAATTAATATCTAATTAGGTTAATTTTAGGTATGTGAAAATCTTCCTATGAAATATTTTTAAAAATTAATATTGATTAGGAGAATATTTAAAAAATTATTGAGAATCTTAGATTGGTAGAAATCAATTTATAAAAATAGTTATTTACTAATAGTATTTTGATTCTTAAATATAATTTAGTAATTTCTATTATGATAAGTTATTTTATATTTATGCAAGATATATATATGAATATTTTGGGGTTGTGCTTGATCTTCTATGAAATTTATCTTTAATAATTTATGTTGTGGAAAGTTGATATATATATATGTATAATTTTAATGATTTCTATTATGGTAAGTTGATATATATATATATAATTTTAATAATTTTTATTATAGTAAGTTTTATTATTTTAAATCATAATTCCATGGGATACATAATTTTAATAATCTCTAATATGGCAAGTCTTATTGTTTCAAATCCTAATTTTATGGGATACATGCCGAGTAACTGTACGGACAAATGTTACGATTAGAGTGAAAGTAGCTAGAGGGAATAATTTTTATATACATAAAAAGCTGTGATACTTTGATCTCAAATTCTAATTTCAGTTAATTTTTTAATGAGCGATTGTTGAAGTGTCAAAGAGCTATAAATTCTACTTGACACCGAAAATAAGTAAATTATTTACTTAGGGCACTCTTTAGTGACGAATTTTATAGGCTTACTTTAAAAAAAGCATTGGTCAGGGCTATTTTCCTGTGACAAACGATCTAACTTTTGTCGTAATAATATTTACCAGTGACTTGTTTTTTATTTAAAAGTTGCTCAAAAACTTTGTTATCGTAGATGTAGTGATCAATTAGGGACAGATGGTAAGGTCTTTAAAGACAAAGCGTAGGCATTGATAGTCTTATTCAATAGAAGGCACTTTCTTATAGTTTGTGCTTATTTTCTGAATTCAACTGACTTGAAGAACTAATAATTTCTGCAAATTTGAAACAAGACAATGAAATTTTGTTAAAGATATACATTTTGTAATCATTATGCCCTGATAATTATTTTGTTAAAATTAAATGTTTTTAGTCAGCTCATGGACTTGGAAACAGGATTTTGGCTAGCTCTTTTCTTAAAAATCCATTCCATCATTTCCATTTTTTTAAAAAAATAATAATTGTAAACATTCTTATTAGTTTTTTTAATTTATTATGACTAAAGTTTTGCGCACCATTTCTATTTATCAACATAGGCATGGAGCAATGGAAGGATACATCCTGCTTACCATCGAGTCACCATAACCAGAACTGAACCCAAATACTCAATCGGACTTTTTGCATTTGCGCGTGGAATAGTGAATCAACCAGAAGCCCTAATTGATGATTTCCGTCCAGAGAAATTTAAACCATTTGATCCAATGTTATTTCTTAAATATTGTGGTGAAGAGGGGATGAAATTCAAAAATCCCATTATACCCTACTGTGGTGTTTGATCGTGGTTTCCCCTAAAAACCCTGAATTTGATTGCAGAAATGTTTATTTCAGGCACATATGAGGAATTTACTTCAAGAATCTATTGTGGCTAAATTTGGGAAATTGTAAAAATAGTTATCGTTGATTATGTACCGCTATGAATAAAATTGTGTTGTTTTCATCCGATGCTATAAATGATTTGGTGATGTATTTTTAGACTGGCAACATGTAATCGTCGTAATTGTATTATATAGTCTACAGATTGACTATATGTTGCTAATAAAAACGCAACATGTGCACAGTAAAATTAATTTTCCTCAATGTATTTAATTTTATGGTTACTATACTGTCATGATAACTGATTTATGTTTTGTTATTGAGAATGATTCATTCATTATGAAAAAACTAAATTCTTAAACAAATTTTGTATTACACCGGCAGTCGTGACTTTGTGACAAATATCTTGTCAGCAAACTGTAAATTTTGGTCACTGAAGCTTTTTATCTTATTCAAAACCTACCTTTCGGACAATGAGAGTATATATATCAGTAGTTTTCCTTTTTCTTCAGTTGCTACTTTCTCTATTGTACCAAAAGATTGTTTTGTTCTCATATCTCATTCTCCCCTCTCCTATAAATTCCAAATTATCCATACACACACACACACAAAAAAAAAAAATAATAATGGCGGATGCTTTTAGCGGAAGCATAATAAGCTTGATTTCGAAGTCCGATATTCGGTACGAGGGTGTTATGTCCGGCATCAACACCCGCATCGGACTCAAGAATGGTGAATAGCTCTTCTTTTTTTTATTTTGGGTTCTTTTCTAGAAATGATTTGACATGGGTTTTATTGTTCTATAGCTGTTTGTTTAAATGTTTACGTGAATATATATGTATATATGTTCTGCGAGAAGTAGAAGTTTCCACTTGTTATTTTTATTTAACAAGTTGATCTTAGTTTAGTACACATATAGTGATACAAATATTAGTGATTTGTTTCTGTCTGGGATTGAATGGGAAATGTTTATAGTTTTTGGTAAATGTGTGATTTGGCATGCATGTTATTGGGTTTATGGGTAAAGTACATAAAAGGACCTTTTCAGTTGTTCTATTGGTTAGTTTCTTTCATGAAATGTGTAATATTTGATTGTGAAATCTTGATAAACTGATTTTGTGTTGCGTTTGCACTTTAATGACAAATTTATGGCCTCATTGAATTTGTGAGGTATTTCGGAAGGGGTGAGCAAAAACTATATGAAATTTCCGAGATTGGGTGATTTTGTGGAAATGTAATGCCAAGATTTCGTGTCCGTATAAGAAAACGTAATTGTATCAGCATAATGGATAATTTTTTATTCAAAATTCTATATTATATTTCTATTCAAGGGTGCTTCCGCTCAATGCCCAAGTCCTCGGAGTGCATGTGTTCCGATAAGAACACACTCGTGGAACATCAAAATTAATAGGAATACCTTTCTTATGAAAAAATTAAAATTAAAAGTAGAGAGCACTTCTAAACTTTATAAGAACACCCTCAATTAAGGTGGAGTATAGCTTCATCACACAATTTAGGAACAATTTTCACAATCAGTTAACTTGGTAGGTTCGAAAGAGACAGACTCTCCTCTTTACAATTTTGTCTTCATCGTCGGCCTAATTGTAATTTCCTTTCAAGCCGTTTCCTAATCAGCACGTGATATGTTTTTCACATGTTCTCTGTTGAATTTGTTTTTTCGCCCTTAATTTAGTTTTGTCCCATGTTGCTTAATCAATGGGTATATTTTGTGAGACATAGCTTATGTGATTGTTTCTATTGAATGTTAATCATGTTAAGTTCCAACCTGTGCAGAACGTAACTTTATATTTGAAAATGACAAAGCTAACAACCAAGTTCATACTGGGTATTCCACACCCTAATTAAATTCGTATATGCGAGCCTAATTATACATATCCCCATGTTTCAAATCCTCACTTTCCCAAACGGAAATTAAGTACTTCCAGTCATATTGCCTGCCTTCAAAAACTGAGTTATTAATGTTGTTAAATTTCATAAAACTTAACGATTACGCATTTGAAAATGATGTGATGAACTTCTTTTAATTGTTGATTAAAATGTCTGGCTTTGTTTCCAAAAGTTTGATATTTGGCTTTATGGTGCCTGGAGACTTCCATGTTATCATGTTTAAAAGACCGAATGCAGGTTCTTGAAGAATCCATTTGTCAAAATACGTTTGACTTTGCAGTTAAATCATTTGGAACAGAGGGGCGTAGAGCCGATGGCCCGCAAGTCCCTCCCACTGACAACATATACAAGTACATGTTATTCCGAGGGAGTGACATTAAGGTATACTTATATCATGCATCTAATTTGATTTGGGATCCTTAAATAGCCCTTTTGATGAAGCAATCTATCTAATTAAATTCTAAATTGAATTAGCTCATCGTTGCTCATTATAGTGTTTCCAAAAAAAGGCTAGCATTGACACAAGAGACGAGTATTATCAAGAAGTAGACATTATAGAAACAAATTTTTGTTTAGACAAGTATCCTATTCTGTACAGCAATTAATTGTATTGGGATTTGATGTTATAAAGATTTTTATAGTCATTAATTAATCAATCTTCTGCTACCGCATTGCAGGATTTACGGGTTAAAGCTTCCCCGCCCATTCAGACAGTGCCGCTGACATTCGATGATCCTGCTATTATTGAGGTAATTTTGAGTGCTCTGAGTTGTAAAGAATCTATGTCAATAGAGTGTGGAGCTGTTATGGTATAACTGCTAGTGATTAGATATTTGATGGAATTTGGAATGAAATGAATTTTATGGAAAAATTCAAATCCTTATGAATTGATGAGAAGCTCCTCATGTACACGTCTTTTCAACTTAATAAAATAAATACATGTTTAGCTTTATTAATAATTGTAATAGTTTCTTTTAATGCAAGTATTAACTTGATAAAACCGAGTTCTACTTCTTATGCAGTTGCATTCCCCTCCGTCAACATTGCCTTGTAAGGGCTCTCCTATAACTGGTTCTGTAATTTCACAAACTGGCCCTCCAAATTTGTGTCAACCTGCTGGGGACCCACGTATGCCTATGTATAGCCCGGGACTTCACGGAGTTCCTAATGACCTTCAAGCCCAACTGCAATGGATGCAAAATCCAAAGATGAACACACATTCATCTTCGGTCCATGGCAAATCAGCGGCATTATCTTCAATCCCTGTGAAGAATATAGCACATAACTCTCAGTCTCCTATGTCAGTTAATACTGCTCCGAATGGGGAAACGGAACCACCTAGTGTAACACCAAGTGATTTTTTGCCAAGTGGGTCAGGTAAAGATAAAGCGGCTCCACCTCAACCTTTGCAAAATGTTCGTAAGGATGTTGAAGTGGTTCAAGTAGCACCATCCAACCCACTGATTCCGAAATCTCTGCCACCCTTGCTGCCTCTGCCTTCACCATCTGCTGAAAAGGTATTTATGATATAGAATTGCCATACTTTCTTGAAATCTTAATTGGATGATATATTACACATCTATCCTTGCAATATTTTGGTGCCTCCGAGTTAACGGGATTATGTGTAACACTTGCAAAGGTTGAATTGTTTTTGAAAGTTTCAAACTTTAAAATGTTTTTAGCTCTATATTTATTATTAAAATTGCCCAGACACATGATACTTTCTGCCAGTTTTGTCATATGGAATGTAGAAGTACAACATCTCAATAGTGAATGCATTTTTGGTTTGTTTTTGGTGATCTTCGTAGTGCTGTGTGAAAACCTTCTGTACCTTTTCCAATCCGATTTGGATGATACATACATAATTTGGTATCGTGACTCGTCTATTTTTTTTTCTCCTTCATTCCTTCTAGTTGAGAGGAGATTCTTCACTCACTCATCGAAATAATAGAGGAGGGTTCGGAAGAGGAAGGAGAAATGGGATAATCTTGCCGTCTTCTATCTATGAACTGTCCATCTCCATATCTAAACACACATCCAGCAAATTTATTTTTTCAGAACCTAATTTACATTTTTTGGAAACATAACCAGATGAATTGATATCTTGTATATGCAGAATTCTCGACCAGCCACCAGATTCACAAAAGAGTTTGATTTCGAAGCAATGAATGAAAAATTCAACAAAGATGAAATTTGGGGTCATCTTGGTAAAAGTAACGAAGCTCAAGGTGGTGAAAAGTTTTCACAAGATGGAATGGACGCTGGACCTTCAGAATCTGAGACCATGGTAGTTTTTCTTTCTTTCCAAGTATTTTTTTCTTGCCATAATTTGTTGTAATACGTATAAGCAGTTCGCTAGAGACTCGCCTCTGCTATTTCTAGTTGTACTTTCCCATTCTTTTGAGAATTTCGCCTTGTTGGGACTGCACTTTAGATCGTCTGTGCCGACTTGCTTAATTAAGGATCAATATTATGAATTTCTATATCTAGTTTCTATGCTACCAAGAATATTTTTTCGACTTGCTCTTTCGCAGATTGTTTTCATAAATTTCCTTTCCTGTTTTACAGACTGTTTATGCTAAGGATGAGTTTTACGATTCGCTATCTTGTAATTCTCTTACTCGTGATTCACATAATGGAAGGATCAAGTACTCGGAACGCATGAAATTGGATGCAGAGATAACTTTTTTGATTTATCTTTCTTTTCCGACTTTTTATCTTATTGGTTTTCGGTCTATGTATGTGTATGTGTGTGT
>MKEJ01024573.1:0-10704 GCA_001753735.1 Embelia ribes | reverse complement strand
CTGACATTTGCTGGGACAAGTTAGCATGGCATCAAAATTTTTTTCCATAGCAGTTGCTGTTGCTTTCTGGCATGCACAGATGACTATGTAGCATTGCTATCTTTTCACTCTCTCACAACCTTGTTCCGCAGGGCAAGCTCTATATGATCATGGAAATCTGCCGCAGTTTTGATGGAATATTCAAAGAACATCTTGATGGCATGTACGTGCTCTTGCTACTATTTGGCATTACCATTTAGATAGTTCTTTTGACTTGTATCTCTCACTGTTTTATTCATCTGTCTTCAGACGCTCAGGTGGAGACAAAATCTACTACGTATTCGATAATCAACTTCCCGCTGCTTTAAAAAGGCTGCAATTTGACAAGCATTTGTCGATGGAAAATGTTAGAAAGCTGATTACAGAAGCTGATGGATATCAACCTCATTTGATTGCTCCTGAACAAGGATACAGACGTCTCATTGAAAATTCACTCGTTTCTATAAAAGGCCCTGCTGAGGCAGCAGTTGATGCTGTATGTACTTCTATCTCCTACGGGCTTATTTTTTCCTGCTTAATTTCTTAGTGCTAGTTTGGTTGGCTTACTTACAGAGTAAACTTCTGCACTCGCTTATGCAGATAGAAAACCATTTGGCATGCCAGCTGTTTATATTACTTGTTGTACCATGAAGTTTGAAAGAGTTGTTGAGTAAGAAGTGTAGAATGTTAGCTTATTTTACTTTTTCACAAGTATATTTTTCACCTACTTCAGAAAAGTATATTCTGCATCAATAGGAGACCACAAAACAAAAAACTTTCTGGTTCGCACCATGGCTATTGTGGTTCATATGCATTTCAGATTTCTTTCTGGTTATTTTCATTTATTCTTTCTGTATTTTCTCTTTTCTACTTTCTAAAATGTCTTCTGCTATTCATTGTTTATGAAATTTGGCCTAATATCTAATCAGAAACATTTTTTGGTTATAAGAAAGAAATAGTTAAAGTGTTGTGAGGTAAAAGAGGTTAAGGTAGTTTGCCGTTGCTTTTCAAGTTGTAGGTGGTGATCTTAGCTTCCAAAATGTGGACGTGAGTATATGCTATTAAAACCTAAATTAAGTTACAGAAGGAAAACTGAATTATAGTGTCAAGGCGCACTCGTACAAATTAAGCATTTGCGCCCATCAAAGGTACTTTTAGCCGTTTCTTTTGGCAATAGTAGTGAACTAGATAAAAGTGGTAATACTTTTTTGCTCCTTTGTAGGTGTATGATGCAACTCATTCAAATTTTTTTTTTGGGTGACATTAGGAATTTGTGGAACATAATGCTTATTTAAATTTCTGTAACCATTTACCTATGTTATAGTGGTAATTCTCTGTATGAGCTTGCAAATTACTTGGGCTTATAACTTTTTCTCCATGCTCGTATAGGTCCACGCCATCCTGAAGGAATTGGTTCACAAATCTATCAATGAGACCATGGCAAGTCCTCAGGCCTTATACATATTATCCTCTGGTTTAAATTTTGTACGAGAATATCTCATTCTAAAAGTAATGTTCTAAGAAACTTTTGTTCGTGCAGGAGCTAAAGCAGTATCCCACTCTTAGGGTGGAGGTTAATGGTGCAGCCTGTGATTCTTTAGACCGCATGAAAGAGGAAAGCAAAAGAGCAACTCTACAGCTTGTAGAAATGGAGTGTGCTTATTTGACTGTTGATTTCTTCCGCAAGCTCCCTCAAGATGTTGAGAAGGGTGGAAATCCGACACATTCGATATTTGATAGATACAATGATGCTTACCTTAGACGAATTGGTAAGTTGCGACAGGTTAATGATTTTAAGAGCCATGCTTTTGCTCTTCAAATGTTTCAAAACAGTGGACTAGTTTTGTGGTTGATTGGCTCTAACTAACTTTTTGGCAATTATCCTGAAAACAACATACTGTAGGGGCATGGAATAAGATGTTTTTACTGGTCTGGATATTCATTTGTATGTTAAATAAAATAACCTACAATTTCCAAAAGTTCCATTACTTCTAGACCTGAATCCTGTGAAACAAGGAATCAGCACAACTGAATTGATGAGAACTGAAATGAACAATCCTTTAATTTTTCTCAATTGTGTAGTCTAAAGGATCTTCCTCTATATTAGGGTGCCAAAGCGTAGTTTCTAAATTTTCTCAAATACTGGTCGTGGAAACTGATTTATGGAGGCTACGTCTTTGCATTTTCACCTTAACCATGTGATTTGGATTGAAATACAAAAACCCACCGTAAATTATACATTTTTGGTGTATGTTATTGTGCAATTCTAATTTTTTTTTACAGGTTCAACTGTGTTGTCTTATGTGAATATGGTTTGTGGGAGTTTGAGGAACTCTATTCCAAAGTCCATTGTCTACTGTCAAGTGCGTGAGGCCAAGCGTAGCTTGCTCGATCATTTCTTCACCGAGATGGGTACAAAAGAGGTGAGAATTGTTTTTCATAATTCCAAAACATCATGAAAATAAAAACAAAAATTGTTCTAAGCCAATAAGAAAAAGATGATTGAGCTAAGATCTCCATCATGATATGACATTAGGAACGATAAAAGAATAATAAATTTATTACTTTGACCCTTTTGGAGAAGGAGATCATTGTTAAAAGTCTTGCCTGTGTTTGCAGATAAAGAAATGCTTTGTGAACAGAAAGTTAAGTTAGTTCATAGAACATATGTAGAAGATAGACTTGACAATACCGTATTGAAAGTGTTAAAAGAAAGTGTTTCGTATCCTTGGCTGATCATATTTAATTAATGACTAGGCGCCGCATCTTTCTGTATATTTTTCTGTTTGAATAAGAATACATATTTGCTTGATGGCAGCTACCATTTTGGAAATTGTTTTGCAGGCAAAGCAGTTGGGATCGATGTTAGATGAAGATCCAGCTATAATGCAGCGGAGAATTAACCTTGGTAAGAGGCTGGAATTGTACAGAGCTGCCCAAACAGAGATTGATCAAGTTGCATGGTCTAAGTAGTAAATGAAAAGTGAGCTTTTTGCTTCCCATTATTTTCTGTTTGTAGGACCAGTTAGTAATAGTGGCAGGCGCTTGTCTTGTTTTATGAATTTTGATTTGTTATTCATCATACAATAGAAGGGATTGAGAATGAGATTGGTTTTCTCCATGATGTTGTATTAGCTATGTACTCGGAGCATTCATCACTGCTGTTATTTTGTTATTATATATGTGGTGTCAACTTTATCTGGGGTTGCTAATTGGTACAAGTATGTTCACTGGAACTATATATGCAGACGACACAGATGGAAACTTGTAGCGACACAAGCAGATCCCAATTGATTAGATTTACTGATCTGCCCTAATTGCAGTGGCTTTGATGTAATGGAAAACCCGTGTTATACCAAAGTTTTCCTTTGTCTAACGAAGAAGGAAATCTGATCAAGAAAGTACCAAAATCGGAACACATACAAAGTCTATTTAGGGGTTAATGCTAGGATTGGTTGAGACTAATGGTTAAGCCTTGGAATCAGAAATACCATCAAACTAAATGGTACATGTTAGCTATATTGAGGTTGCCTGAGATTGAGATGTTTGGTTTAATTGATGCCTGGAAACTTACAAGGAATTATTTTATATTTTTCTTATTAGCATAAGAATAGAGTATCTATATACCGATATATATAGCATTTGGCTACAAAATGCTACGATGCATTGATAACTCGGTGAGAAATAAATAAAAAAGCTGCAAATTTTCAAATAATTTGTTTCTATTTTTGTTGTTAATAAATAAGAGGTGGTATGTAGCAAAATGTTACATACCAGCAAAAAGACAAGTCAGTTTCTAATCTAAATCAAGGATGGATCCACTTTCATTCAAGGGAGTCAAGCGCCCCCTTGATTTGATGCAAGAAATATACAAACGATTGTTTAGACTTAATGGCTTCAATGAACCAAATATTATTTTCATCAAATTTATAACAATAAAATGAATAACAAATTTTTAACTGATTAGCCAAGCAAGCATATTTAGCTGCAACCCCATCTAGTCATTTATTGAACTTTTTAGGAAGAAAATGTAAACTAAATTGATTAAAAATATTTGTTGACTTGATTTTTTCTAGTTATTAAAGTAAAATTTTGAATTTCACTAAATGTTTTTATGCCTGGGTGATAATGCCTCCAAATTAAAATAGTTCCTCTCCCCTGATGATGGGTTGCATACACGGCCTTTCCAAAAATTCTAAATGTGAAACTGTATATAACTTGACCTTTTGAGGACTAAATCTGTAACTATTGTTGGGACCATTAATGTCAGTTGTTCAAACCTTAGGCAATCAACTGAAACAATGAGGAGCAAACAGAACTTAGTATGAAACAATGGGGACCGTCATTGTAATTAACTGGAAAAGAAAACATAGCATGAATTGGGTTGCATACACGGCCTTTCCAAAAATTCTAAATGTGAAACTGTATATAACTTGACCTTTTGAGGACTAAATCTGTAACTATTGTTGGGACCATTAATGTCAGTTGTTCAAACCTTAGGCAATCAACTGAAACAATGAGGAGCAAACAGAACTTAATATGAAACAATGGGGACCGTCATTGTAATTAACTGGAAAAGAAAACATAGCATGAATTGGAGCTGCGGGGAATCGAACCCCGTGCCTCTCGCATGCGAAGCGAGCGCTCTACCATATGAGCTACAACCCCATTTGTAGTATAGCTAACATATTATAATATATAGAGTGATGACCTGCGACTTGACACTTAAAATGAGGAAAGCAGCACCCTTGCATATTTATTTTTATTTATTTAGAGCACAATTTTATATATTGCAGAGGAAACAATGTTTGTATATAAATGTGGTTAATAAAGTTATAGGACATTAAAGTTTTGTCTTGTTTTTCCGTGTATTGGAGTATTAAATTTACTTAACGAGTTATGTGCTATAATTAATATGCAAGCACAAGAAGTTAGTTTATGAGTTGGAAAACGTTTTTATATACCCAAAGTATACAACTCAATCAATTATAAAAGACTAGCCAACATAATTCAAAATTTTCCTCTCGAGCATCATTTAAATAATTTTAGGAGTTTATTAGAAGAGAGTAATACTATATAAAAACAAGAGAAGTTTGCACAAAGTTTTGTAATAGAAAATATATCGTGGCATCGGCGGATTAATGATTAAAAATTTCTCCTCGATATATCTTATTTTAAATATAATATTACAATCGATAAAGAAAATCTATACATATAAGGTATTTCATTATTGGTATTGTTCATAACTTAGCAATGGAAATCGAAGTTATTATATCTAAAATATCTTTTCCATTTAACATTATCATTTTGGATCATGTTACTTAAAAAAGTATATCCCAAATTAAACTATTTTTATAACCATCTTCTACACGGAAATATGAAATATCGAGTGGGGGGCCAAGAATTCAAGATCTTAATGTTCATATATATGTGAGGTATGCATTTAATGCATCGCATAAAAAAATATAAGAAAGAAAATAATCTCATATTTGTTGTGGTACTCGCATAATCTCGTCCTAACATACACTTAAAACCTACAAATTCCCCTCCTCTCATTCACTCCCCATTTTCTCACCAAAAAAAAAAAATATAATAATAATAATAAATGAATAAATAAATAAAATGAACTCTCCCAAATCACCTTACCATTTAATAATCTTCATTTTAATTGTAACCGTCGGCCCCTTTGCCGCCACAACATTGACTGCCACCAAACAAGCAAAGATGAGCAACTACAAATCCGACCAACCAATTTTCAGCACCTAGCTAAATTAGAAATTGTAAGTTGATAGTTATTTTGTTCTTCTGAAGAGCATGAATAATAGTTATGGCAATCAATCAGGTGACGCGAAATTGGATTTCTTGAAAGCCCATAATGGGGTCCGCCAACGGTCTGACATGGCACCGTTGGCGTGGGATGCCAAGGTCACAAAGTACTCCGCCAAATATACGGTCAGTCGCCACGATGACTGCAATATGGTGCACTCGTTTGGCCACTACGGAGAGAATATTTTTTGGAGGTGTAACGTCCCGAAAATATGTATAAATTTTCTTGTTGAAATAAATGATATCCTTGAGTTATAATACTATTGTTTATTGCATTTGTGGTATTCATTGTTGTAGTGCGGGATTCATTTTCGAGGTGTATCATGTTTTATTAGTGTTGTATTGTTGTTTTAAGTGTTATGTAACATATATACACTATATTTACTACTTTTGCATAGAAAAAAAAATTGTGTAGCAAGAAATACTACACTAAAAATATTAGAGTATTTTTTAGTAAAGTATTTGTTTCCTTTTTTTTGTAAGTTGACTTGTAGTCAACATTATCAAGCCATGACTTGGCAATATTTTTTTCTCTTTTTCTTCTAATGTTTGTCGTGCCTTTGGCTTCTAATCTTCATCATTTTTATTAGAATAATTGTAGAAGAGAGAGAGAGAGAGAAAATGGAGAAAAAAAAGTGATTTTTTTTTTTGGCGGGTTGATTTGATCTAGCTCGGGTTAGTGTCCGCTCAAAATATTTACATATTCGGAATCCTTATCTTCGTGGCTACATTTTGAGATAAGCCACGACTTCTCATTTTCTCATATGAAATTTCTTTTCATGTCGATATCGTTTAACGAATTAAAGTTCATATTCTTGTTCCTCATGATATGAGGATCATTTTCTTTCATAGAAGTGTTATCATTCAATTTCATTTGCTAGATCAATCCGGATGGTCATGTAACATCCGGAAAATTCCAAGATAAATTTTTCTTATTTAATATTATTAAAATGGATGTAGACATAAGTGTTATAGTATTGTTGCGTAGAAAGTGTTAATGTTGTTGAGTTGTTGCGTGATAAATTTAAGGAAGGGTAGTATTTTCTAATGACTTTATGATATATGTTTCAAGTATTGGTATGTGTGGAATGGTGTTTGAGGTTGAAGGGTGAAGTTCAGAGTTGATTTTGTAGTTTTAGGCTACCATTCAAATGGTACCTATCTGTTGTTCAAATGGTTGTCCCATTCCAACATTGCAGATCTGCCGTTCAAATGGCAACATCGTGACAGATCCAGTAACCTTTGACAGAATTAAGTGAGTGGGTTGTGTTATTTTGTTTTTAGAAAATCAGAATAGGGAGAGAGTAGGAGAAAGGGGGATGAAACTTTGGAGTTTTGGAGCTCGATTTGATCTAGTTCCCGAGGCCAGATTCGATTTCTAATTGCATATTCTTCATCCCCAAAGCATAGCGTACATTTTAAGGTAAGCCATGAACTCTATCTCGTTCGTTCATCATACCTTAATTTCCGTGCCTAATTCGTACGTGAAATTAAAGTTGTTATTCTTATTCCTCGTGATGAGTAGATCACTTTTGTATATAGGTTTGGGTTGATCTATGTTCGTTTGATATATCAAACCTTGAGGTGAAGAACAGTGAATTAGGAGCTTTTGACATGGAGCTTTCGGGTGAATTTTAAAGTGTCAATAGGGACGAGTAGACTACAAAATAACAATATAAGCATGAGTTTATATGTGTACCTTTACGTATAATTTATATGTTAATTTCTATATTTTAAATTTTGAGTTGTAGATGTAAATTTATTGTTATAGAAATTAATTATGTTGAATGAGTATGTGTAGGTATTGATAATGAATTTACATTGATTATGTATCATTCATTCATGAGTTGGCATTGCATTTTTTTCATGATATGGAAAAATTAGTTTGTTTTGATAAAAATGAGAAATTGGAAATGAATTGAAAAGTGTTGAGAATTTGAAAATTTTCAAATTGGAAAGTATTGAAAGCATTGAACGTATTGGCAAGTTAAAGTATTGAAAAAGCGTTGGAGCGACGAAACTCAAGTTTTGTTGAATAAAATGTGTTGTTGATTTATAATTGAAGATTTTAAAGTGTTGTGAAAGAAAAATGCGTTGAGTTGCATCTTTTGGGAAATTAAGTCATTTTCTATTTTTTTTGGGTAAGTGTCGCCTTTTTAGTATTGAAAGCAAAGAGAAGGCTCGGCATCTTACCTTGAAAATCGAAAAATCTGATCAGGGATATGTTTTTACTATAATCACATCTCGAGAGGTGAACGGATTATAGACTTGTTGAGACGCTAGTTCCCACCTTTTTATGTGTCGTTTTGGGTTAGCGTTGGTGTTGGTATCAGACGGTGTCGAGTTGCATTGCATAAACATTACATTGCATATACTTTTTTATGTTGCATTTTACACATATTGGAACTACATAGCATCACATTTATCGTATTATTTAGTAATCTCACTCGTATATTTTTTTTCCTATTTTGTATCATAATTGTGTTGTAAAAGCGGAGGCGGGTGACGGACCTCATTGAGGTTCCTTTAGTAACTTATGCATTTTTTTTTGGAGTTATAGACATTGAACTATCTTGTGTTGTAGCCTCATTATTCATGATGTACTATGTTGAGGCATAATGTAATAATGTTGTAAACTTAAGTTTTCATAGAACTTTTGTTATTTTCTTAAGTGGCTAGTATTGTATTAGATGGGAACAGGTTGTATTATTTATTATTTTGGAGTTGATCAAGCTAGCATCTTGTTTTATTAAATAAACTATGGCGTTTTTTTTTGTATTGATATATAACTGTATGCAAGCTATACGTATATTTTATTTGGCACTCTAAGTTTTATTATGTTATAGAATGAGTTGGATAGTTTGACGAAGTAGTGTTGTTTTCCTTTTTATTTTATTTTCTTTAAAAAACTATACATTTTTCTTTTTCTTTTCTTTAAAAAAGGAAAACAGCTCGTATTCCTGGGTTTTACAGGATTCGAGGTGCGACAGGTTAGTATCAGAGTTTAACCAGGTTAGATAAACCTTGGTGGCTTGAGGGTAAGCATGGTCGAGAGTATAAGCATGTTGTTTGTTTGTTTGTTTGTAGATGCGTTGTTAGTATTAGTGGCGTATGTTGTTCAATCGCATTAGGAATGTGTGGTAGTTGCATTGATTTTTATTTGCATTGCTGTTGAGTAGCATTTGTGTTGGCATTGATTTTCATTTGAGTTGGTATTGAATTTCATTCCGTAGGTGTTGAGTTTCATTAGGCATTTGTTTGTAAAGTGAACTAATGTCTTTTCTTATGTCCTTGTTGGTGTTGTAAAGAGAGCTATAGTGCGAGGACGTAGACAAGGTAGAAGAAGGGGATATCATGGCGATAGAGGCCACGAGGTCAATACTCGAGGTGGTCGTGTTGGAGGTTGTAGTACTGAGGAAGCGGAAGCTAAACATACTCGGGCTCAAGAAGCTGATATTATGGAAGCCGAAGATATTCCTGATTTGGAAGAAAGTAACGAGGCTAACATGGAGGAATATGAGGAAGAGATTTCCAAAACACGATCTCGTGTTCCGTTACGTGCTCAAGCGGGAGTTGATGAAGTTGGGGAAGCTCAACCGGACACTTCTAATTTGTTGAGGGCTATGGAAGAAGTGATGTACAATTTAGTTTAAAACACGGAGTAGAAGGTGGACTCAGTGGAATAATAGAGCCTCTGTAGCTTAATTGCATTTTAGGCGCATGAATCCTCCTATCTTTAAGGATGGCGAAGAGGCAATAGTAGTTGATCACTAGTTGACGGGGGTTGAGGGGATATTTATGCACTTCACATAGTTGATGATGATTTGCTAATGGCTACGGTGCCATTCTATTAGCAAGGCGAGGCAACCGAGTGGTGGAAGGGCCACGTTAAGGTGTATGGTAGAGTTGGCATGACTTGGGAGTCTTTTCGGAGATCGTCCCTGAAGGAATTATTTCCTAACAACGTTCAGAGTGGAAGAGGATGGATTTTATGAACTTGGTCCAGAAGAGTTCGATGGTTATGCAGTATCAATGGGTGTTCACTAGCTTATCTCATTATAAGCCGAAGCTTGTCTCTATTGAGGAGCACCAGATACATAGGTTTGAGAGTGGCTTACGCCAACGATCAAGTCGATAGTGGTTTCGGGGTTACACAAGACATATGAGGATTGTGTAAGTATTGCAATAAAGGTAGAAGAAAGCCATCTTAAGAGGCAGCAAATTGTTGATACTTGTCCTCATCGGTCTTCGGGCCAACTGTACAGTTCTCGTTAAATTTCGGATTCGAAGGTTGTTAAAGGTAGCCATGCTGGTGGCACAGGTGGCAGTAGGATTGGTGGGGGGTACTGGCTCTAGCGTTGGTGGTGGTAGGAATAGGAAAAGATCCCGTGATCAATTTTCTACTATTCGTGGTAAGTATCCTCAACCTGCCTGATCTTCTTCATCTAGCTCGACTATTCTGGGATTGGGATGCTTTAATTGTGGCTAGTGGGGTCACATTGCTCGAAACTGTACTCATCCTCTCATTTGTCGATTCTGTGGTATGGAGGGGCATATGAAGACTTTGCGTCCTTCTGCAGTATGTAGATGGTATGGTGCTCGGGGACATATGCAGGCTCGATATCCCAAGGATTTCATGGTTCCGAGTAGTTATCGAGGAGTTGTTCCATCTTTTATTCCACCTGAGATGGTTGCAAAGAGGCTGTATGTTCCTCCATCTATTTCTTTTCGTCAAGGTGAGGGATCGTCTCGGGGAGGCGGTGGTGGTTGTTCTCGTAGGGTTTTTTTAGCATGGTCAAACTTTGTAGGCTAGTGCTAATGCATCCGAACCATCTATTGTAAGAGGTATACTTCCGTTTC
>MKEJ01024561.1:0-12803 GCA_001753735.1 Embelia ribes | reverse complement strand
AAAGTACCAGGTATCCCTATCCCAGTATCATAAACATCGCACCGCAACCACACCGTGTCTTCATGAGATTCAGGGTCATTGCAGTCATTTCCGTCCGACGAGTGCCCATTTCTAACTGGGGTATTGGGTTCATCTTCAAGTGTAACATTTTGAGATAAATTTTCATTATGTTTCTTCCCATGAAGACTGTTTACATCAATAGCATCCTGAGTCTTCGGTAAACTTTTCTGTGCTGCCAGCGTTTTTGCTGACATCATTGACTGATCCGAAGATATCTTTTTTCTTGAACCTTTTTCTAATTCAGATGATGGTTCTGGTATAACATATAGCTTTATTCCAACCTTCCCCTCATGTGTAAACTTGATCGCATTACTGGATAATAAAATATTGAAGATTATATTTTGAAGCAGAAACCAATAGATCAGTGATAATAATATGGTACTCAGAACCAGTAATCAGATTTTACGCAAGGGGCTGTGTTGCTGTGGCTCCCAACTGAAGTAAATCACATCAGATGAAGAAGAATTTATGCGCCTATGTATTAGGCAAAATAGCACCCTTTAAGTTGGATGTTTACATTATTCAAAAGTTCTTTAGTGAGATGGTAGCTAATGTTGGTTAAATACCTGATCAAGTTGGTGAGAATTTGTCGAATCCTTAGAACATCACCGATTACCTGGAAATGATGCATATAGGTTACTGAACAAAACTATCACAAATCGATATTGCAGGAGAAAGTATCATTGACTAGTTGTATATGCAGCTATGAGCTTCTATAGAAGGCAAGTTATGACGCCTGTTGAATGGAAATACATCATTATTCACCATGTATAGGAGATATTCAAGAACTTTTCAACCATGAGCATGATGACTATATTTGATTACAAGGTGACTTGTAGACTACATTTTCCTTTATTTGCTTTTTTCCCTCACCTGCAACCCTTTGAATCATATACCATCAACCTTGGAACGTTCATTCAAGAAATTTTTGTATGACAGATTATTGTTTAAATCAGGAAACAAAGTAACGAGCAACAGGGTAGGAGACAACAAGGTTGTAAAAAAGGTAAGTTGAAAAACGGAAGACAAGAAAGGTATTGTTAAAGTTTATGACAACGTGGTTACCAGGAAACTCTGTTAGACGGGGAAAACCAATTTCCTGGGAAATCCATTTCCAATATGGACACTTTCATTTCCAAAGCATCTAAATGCATATATTTTTCTTACAGTAGCTTAGTAATTTTCAAGTAGAGTCATATACTTAATTACTTGATCATTTATAGCCGTTTCCTCTTTCCAGGTGTTTAAGCTTTAAGGCCATGTTTCCCCTTTCTTTATAGTACCCGTTTCTATTTTTTTTAAACCCAAAACTATGTTCCATAGCTTGTGTAAAGTAGGGGAGAGAAAATTTTCAGGTAACCCGATACCCGAATCAATTACCCCAACAGAATTAACTATTCAGTTCGGGTTCGGGTTTGTTTTTAAATTACCCGATTTATCTGAATACTTAAAACAACTCAATTTTATGTACTAAGGACTTATAAGTAGTTTTACAAATTTTACCCTAATTTTTATCTATCTACCATCTCTCGCCAGCGCCACATAACTTTTCAGCGGCTTGAAGATTGAAGTTCTCTCTCTCTCTCTTAATGACTCGATCTGTTTTTATGTTCTTTGGCCGCTCACAATCTCTCTCTCTCGGTTTGAAGTTTGATTTGAGGTAATTATTGTTTCTCTGCTTTAATTCTTTAACTCGATCTGTTTTTCTTCAGAAGTTTTATGTTTCTCTGTCCAAATCCGCACTCTGTTTTAATTTCTTTGACTTGATCTGTTGTGTTGTGAATTTTTTTTTTTATTTCGAGTATTATGGGTTCAGGTTCGGGTCTATATCGGGTTTCATCAATTTTCGGGTCAAGTTTGGGTAGGCCAAAAGTTAAACCGGGTAATTCGGGTCGGGTACCCAGTGTAAAGTGGCCAATTCAGCTGACAAAAAATATTTATGAGAATATGAGATAATTTTCTAAAACTGAGTATTATGTATAAATTATTGGTTTCAAGTAGTTTGTTGAAAAGACTCATACAGTGAATTGAGATGATCATAAGCCTTAGTGCTTCATTGCCACCATCTGGAAGGGCCAAAGTTGGGGGTTTCATTCTTGTAGTTTGCGAAACAATGAAAAGTTATGAAATTAAGCTACACAATGCAGTAAGTCAAAAAGAGCATAAACCCTCTCTCATAAAGTAGAACTTAGTTACAAGCCAAATAACACTTTATGGGAAAAAGGCGTAACATAATTTAGTCGCAGTTTTTCCTTTTTGTAACTCGTAAACAATGATTATTGCAACTAACAAAGACTGAATATTCAACCTAATAATGTTTCAAAAACTGTATAAATTGATAGGTATAACAATTTTTGGAGTACACTCACCTCAATTGGAACGTCATCTGCTATACGGCCTTCCAAGATAAGCATTTTTTGCAATGAGGCAGCAGCAGTCTGGAGAACATGCCTAACAACTTCTCTTGGTCTAAATTTTGTAGCTTCTAACTTCATGACTCCTAGTTGAAAAAAGCAACAACTTATTACTTTCAAAAATTTATGCTTAAATCAGTCCACAATACAAACTTGTCCTGCATTAACATTATTATTATGGTGAAAATGAATCTAATTAAACTAAAGCTAAGAGAATGAGAAAAGTGTGGTCTTAAGCCCGTATGTTGGACCATCAATAAACTGGAATTATAAGTGCACAATGTGAGATAAAATTAAGTTCAATGGTAAATGTACGGAAAATCATGTACACAAACTGTACAAACGTATTCAGCCTTAAAATAGCATCAATACTCAGGACTAACCACATTGGTGGTGGTACAGATTTGATACATAATTGCAAGTACGTGAATCATTTTCCAAATATAAATGATGAAAGCAAATCATATGTTTTGGCAGAAACTGAATAGTGCTATACTAAATATTATCCAAAGTAGGTAATAAAGCAAGCTTATAGGCTTAATACTGAATAAGATATTACAAATGAACCTGAATTTCATATAATAACAATTTGTTACAGATCAAGTTCTCAAATAACTCTTATAGAAGTAAATAAAACCAGTTAGTGGTGAAACTACGAACCTGACTCAACTTTGGAAAGGTCCAATATGTCATTTATAAGCTGCAGGACAAGATCTCCTGAAGATAGCATGACTTTTAGAAGCTTTCGTTGCTCCTTGTCAAGGGTGGTTGTGGATAGGATCTCAGCCATGCTTACAACTCCTGATAGTGGAGATCTTATCTCGTGGGACATTGTTGCCAGCATTTGCTTTGCTCGCATTGTTTCCTCTACAACAAGTGCAGACATATAAAATATACACATGAATACTCTTATCCACATAGGCAAATTGGAGATATTGTTGCAACTCATCGAAATTGATTTTAAATATTTAATGCTCATACCCGTTATGTGAATGGTCTTGTTAAGTTCTGTCTCCCTGGCTTTCTGTACTGCTATTTCTTCACGTATTTTTGCCATCTTCTCCCTTTTTATCACCTGTACGTTGAGCAGCTATAGTTAATGTCTTTGATAATTGAATTTGAATGTCAGTGAAGATAACTAAAACGATTATGAAACAATACAGCAAATCAGAGTAGAAAGTAGAGAAAGATGTGAGCCAAGACCATATAATTGCATTTGTTCCTAGTGTGTGTGAAAGCAGAACATTTATGATAATTGTGGAAATATATAAACCCACCTTTCACCACTAACTTCTAATATAAGAAATTACAAAAATGAGTAATGGAATTTTCTTGGCAACATCGAAAGTCACAGCTCAAGTGAAAGAAATGCCAGCCAAATATCATGCCATGCTACCACTCACTATATAAAACTGAATGTTGTAAATGAGCTCACCTGATCGGTTACTTCCATCCCCATGTAGTTTATGCCAATAGTATCTCCTGCTTTACTGAAGACAGGTTCTACATATATCAAAAATGTTTTTGAACCAAATAGTTCCGTCTGAAAAGTAATTTCTCTTTTCGCAGGTTTTCCTCGTTCCAGAACTTCCCTTTTGAAGTCCTGAGATTCCTCAGCACCAGTGAATATCTCTACATCCGTTTTTCCTATGATCTCCTGAAAAATCGAGCAATTAGAAGAAGGCCAATGTTAGATTCGGGAATGTGCTCTCAAAAATATAGTAAGATACAACATGAATAATGGAAATGCAGAAACTGAATAAATTTTTTTGTTGCAAATGGTTTCGGCATGGTTCTCTATGGAGAAGTATGAAGCATATGGCCAACAAAATTTGTAGTAAATTTTAAAAAGTTTTAGCCACATCTTTCCGATATAAAACTTGAGCAAAATTTCAATCTGAATATTTGTATTATCAAAAAAAATATCAAATGGATAAAAATGCTCAAAATTATAAAGAACTATCTATTATCTCTAATGCAAAAAATAAAAATAAAAAAATAAAAACCATTAGGAACAGAAATTTTACTGCCGATCGATTTACCTCTTCTTGTAAACTTGGGAAGGGATTATAGATGAATCTGTAACGCAGGTCTTTATCCTGAAAGAAAACAAGTAAAAATCTCTAGGATAAGATATGAATGATGAATATGAAGAATATACCTGCATGACAACAAAATTAACTTGCAAGCTTGTAAATATATGTACAACTCAAGAACTGAAGAAGCTTATCTAAGCTTAGAAATTTCTAATGATAGAAAAGAGAAATGTACAGAAATAAGCTTATTTTTCCAAATCATTTACCAAAAGTAGGCTTATTTCTGAAACTATTTACTAAATTAAACCTCTTTTTTGAAAATGCCATCTTGGATGTTGAACTTAGCATCTCAACTCACAATTTCAAACAGTGAGTTCTTGCAAAACGCACCATTTCCACAGGGATTTCAAGCAAAAAAGAAACAAAAATTTTTTTTTCAACATAAGCGAGTTCTCCATTCAAATAGGTTACTTCAAATAAGAACGCCATTCAAAATGGCTATGTTGAAAAAAGATCTTACTTTGGTAAATAGTTGAAAAACAAGGTTAATTTGGTAAATAGTTTCAAAAAAAAGTTTATTTTGGTTTTTTTCTCAATAAACAAACACAATAGCAATAAAATCATTGTTATGATGCCTGAAATGTATCTCTGCATTGATGCAACATGAAAACCGAGTTTTATGAGAACACTAATTAATTTGTCAAAAGCAACAGGAAAGTTAATCCTCAATTAATTCAAGTATTAATACCACTATATTTCGATACCTGATGGCCAATGACAACAGGTGCAGTCTGAAGAATGAAATGCAAGAAATTATCTGCTCTTTCCAAAATCTGAGACAATTCTTCAACTGGGGACGACTGCCTTTCCAAACTTTTTATACTTTCTTGCAACTTCTCCATCAGTATCTGCTCCCTCTGAATGCTAGCATCCAACAGCTTCTCCAACCACTTAGCCCTTTGCTTCCAGTATAAGACTGTATCATATTCAACCTCTACTTCAAGAGCTTTGTTTTCAACAACCACATGGTTTCGCCGCCGAGGAACGGCTGGCCATATATCATACACCCCATCTAATATAGAAACAGGCCGTTTATCACCACCATAACTCTCTTCCACGAACCGATGCTCTTCTATAATCTCCAACTGCTTGAGTTCAACCTCGTGCTTTTGTTTGCTGAGGTTATCGAGCTCTTCCCGGAGAAGCCTCACAGCATTGGCTTGTTTATATTCCCAGTTCTTTACAAGGTAGGCCAACTGAGATGAGCCCTTTTCACTATAACTTGTTAGCTCTACAAGATGCTGAAAATCATAAATTCTGGGCTCTTCTTTGATGGTAACCTCTTGTAACATATCTTGCTCGGCACAGGGTCTGTCTATATTGAATTGCTTTCCAGCTCCGTCTATATCTTCAGGCCACATTGACGGAAGGACCTCGACGTCCATTTCTTCAACCTCATCGTTCTCCATATCACAGACCATTGATTATCAACTTATTTTTATCGCATTTATTCTAGACTCGAGCAATGTAGACAAACATTTGAACCATGAAGAGAGTAACTGCTATATGAGTTCTGTATTCTACTAGTTTCAATGAGTGGAACCTATCTCTCACAATAAAAAGCCAAAGTCTGGGCGACACCTGCAAAAGTAAAATTAAGGGCATCATTGTAACACTAAGCACAATGTAAAACTAAGCATTGACAGAGGAAAAACTGCAGCTCAGTCGCTAAAATAGATGACCTTTCAAGGAAGCCCAACAACTTTATATTTCCATCCACCATAGATAACATACATATCAAAGACCGAGAGCATTTGCGATTATAAAAATCAAGTCAATCATTGAATTGAGATCATGTAAATGCAAACTGTGTAAGATATGGGTCTGAAGCAGTCTCAGAACGCGGAACTAAGAAGCGCTTTATACAATTACAACGTAAGATAATGATGATGCAAAGAAGTATCTAAATTATTCAAACACAGTTAGAGGTCCAGATATTTTCCTAAATAATCAGTTTTCCTAGAGTTGAAAAATGAAATGGAAAAAAAATTTGACTTTGAACCAATGGGAATAGTTATAAACCGTCTTCTGAATTATTTGCAAAGTTTCTGGTAACCTGTCAACTAAATTTTTGAATATGAGCATCAAGAGTTCAAAGTAAAAAAACCCATAAAGAAATTCAAATTCAAAGAATATTTTATATATATTCTGAAATATCTTAAATTGCGGAGGTAAAAAATGTGAGAGATGCTAAAATTTCCTATCAGATTCACGTAAAAAATTTGTGCAAATGGAGATCAAACGTGAAACTAAAACTCTAGGAGATTCAAAATCCACTTGAAAGGTTATACTTCATAAAAATCCAACTATTGAATAGTAAAATTGAACAACCCTCGAAACTTTAAATAGAAAAATGAGATTTGCTAGAAAACTCCACCAAAATTTTGCCCAAGAGATAATCTTATCAACCTAAAAAAAATCAAATTCAGCAGAAAGTTTGATATATCTTTGTCAATAATTATTAATCACAGGGAAAGTGATAGGATATATGTATGTTTGTGTATATATTTATATATATCATAAGAATTACCAAGTAAAAAGAAGAATATTCACCAAACCATCATTACCAAGTAAAAAGAAGAATATTCACCAAAGCCTATAGAAGGATTTAAGAAAATAAAGATAAACTCATAAAAGTGAAAACAAAACATGTAATTGATTTCCAGTTCAGCTAAAAATTTGATATATCTTCATCAATTATTAATGATTAGCGTAAAAGAATACATACAAGTGTGTGTGTGTGTGCGCGCGCGCGTGTGTGTCTATAATAAAATTCCTAAATACAAAAATGGAGCTTAATTAGAAAGTCCACCGGAAATACCTAAATTTCAGAAACTACTAATCAAACTTAAGAAATTCAAAATTCAATGCATATACGAAGGCAAAACAGATGTTCGATATAATTCCTCTATGAAAATTCAAGTAAAGTTTGAAGAAGCTAACCAGTGATGACGATGCTACTCTCTCTCTCTCCCCTCTTTCACTCTGCTCTGCAATTGGAGAGTCTGTTCTCAGTCTCTCTCTATCTCTCTGTTTTCTTTTTAGCACTGTAGATCTGAAAGAATCTCCTCAGAAGGTGGTCGGTCAATCAATATAGTACAAAATAAACTAACTACTAAGTTCTTGCATACATGTACTTGTCAATACAATGTATGTGTGTATGTGTGTGGAGAGAGAGGGAGAGAGAGAGAGAGAGAGGAGAAGGAGGAGGAGGAGAAGTTGCATGTGAGGGAAAACAAAAACTAATGGTTTTGTGCGTTGGGAGGGAGGGAAGAGCTCAAGCAGCCATGTGGGTGTTTTAAGGTAAAAAATTATTATATTTTGTGTAATGCTCTTTTAGTTGCCTTTTCGTGCCTCAAACTTTACATACAAAATTATATAAGTTATCCATTAGTAAATAAGCTCATCTGCATTAAATTTTTATAAATTTATAACTATAAAAGTATTTAGTGAGAGCATTTAATGATACCAAAACTTGAAATATCTATGGTTGAAAATGTCAATAAAACGGAAATAAGATAATATTATATCAATAATAATTAATGGTACATGAGCAGTATATATAGCTTATACAGGACTACTAAGTAGTTACATATTACACAACTAGTATACAAATTATATAATGTGATATTATGAAGATCTATAATGTCCAATGTGCGAATAAAATATTGATATAGATCACGACCCAATGATTTGATGAAGATATCTACAAGATAATGCACAGCAGTGTATAGAAGCTGAATAAGGCCACACCCCTCGTGGGTTGGGTGTTGCCTGTGGGTTGGGCTGCCTGTTTTTTGTCCCACACCCACTAGCAATTAGGGCATTATTATCATGTATTTTTGGGCTAACAATACTAACATTGCATTAGTTTTCATCATTGTGAATAATAGAATAAACACTTTTCCCAATTCAGGCAAAGGAATCGTGTACAAAATCGAACTACACATGCGTTGATAAGAATCATCTAGACCAACTAAAAATTTGAATACCTTTCGTCCAAAATTGTTAACGATAATATTTTTGTACGCCTTACAATTGCACCCACGATAAAAACAATCCTCCATGGATTAATAACATCCAACTCCTCCCAATGCTCTATCAACTTGTTGTAATATTGGGTAATAGTCAATGAGCCTTGTTGTATTTCTCCAATCTACCACTCAATTTGATAAATCTCTGCACTATTGTCTTAGGTAAAATAAGTGTATAATTCATACTAAAACTGTAACGCCATATTGCAAAAAGTGAGACTTGATTCAAGTGTAGTATCAATATAATTAAATGGCTAAGAGAGGACAATATCATTGCATCAATCCCAATATTCAACCGAAGTAGAGGCATCATCGAGTCGTGGTAGTATACCCATGGCAAACCCCAATTTGTTCTTTGTATTGAGAGTACAATGCATGTTTCGCTACCAAGAATAATAATTGTTATCATTAGAAATAGTAGTGATTAAGGTGAAGTTAGGATGATTAGTAGAATGTAAGTAGTATGAGGATTGATAATTAATAGTGGTTGTACCAGATGAAGAGGAGTTGATTATGGTGATGGCTAGGTTGTTGGGACTGGGGCCGGTGACATTAGTGGCTTCGACCATAAGTGTGACAGGCGATGGCGACGTTCCTCTAGGGCGACAACAACTAGGTAGAATAGGTTTAGGTTTTGGTTTTAAGTTTTTCTTAAGGGCTCTGATACCTTGTCAATAAATTGGAAATCATGTAATATTATGTCAATAATAATGAATGGTACAAGAGAGAGAGATATCCCTACACAAGAATCGCTAAATAATTACACCTAACACAATTAGTACACAAATTATATAGCTTCATAGAAAATTTACAAATTTATTTTTAGAAGGATATTACTACATTTTGAAACAACCCAAAACCAAAGGATTAAAGTGGAATAGTTTCATACTGAAATTTTCTATTATTTTCTTAGTCTAAATTTTCATTATCAAATAAATGCCGAGAAAAGAGAGAAAAGAAGGCCTATAGAGAAAAGAGAGGCAAGAAGAAAGGGAGGTGGGAATGAGGGGTAAGGTGTTTCTACTTTTTATTGAGTAATGATATGCATACATTAATATATTAATGTGTATATATTTTGTACATAATTTGGCGGTATAATCATGATTGTAGATTTATTTCATAAAATTGAAGAATTAACCAGATTTAAAAATTAAGGAATATGATTGTGTATATACAAAGTATATATATGTACTTGTGCAAATTATTATTGTTTTCTGTTCTTGTTAATTTTGGTTGAGATCCAAAGGATAATTTTTTAAATGCTTTGATCCCACCTTTTTATGAGGAGATGGATTAGGTTGGTGCATAAAGACAGGCCCAAGCATCGTAAGTATATTCCTTCATTTGTGTCCTAATATTTATGTAATATTATGGAAATATTAATAAATGTTTGCATAAATATATATAATATTATTATGGGATATAATAAATATATATAATATATCCGAGATTTGTTTACTGTGGACTCGGTGTTAGGTTTTGTGTGACGTTTCGTATTGGGAGGATAAGTTAGGTTGAAATGTAAATGGGTCAAAAGGAGGGATCTTAGTATTTTAGAAGTTGTTATAGGCTTGAGTACCAGTACACAAACTTGGTGTGTTGTCAACCAATGGGTACCCGCACTCAATTCTGTGTGACAGCTTCCAGCATGTCCAAACACTTTGGAGTACCAGTACTATTGAGCCCCCGAATCCCCATAAATTTGGGGACGCGAACTCAAATAAAGAAAGATAAAATGGAATATAATATACAAAGTCCCAAAAGAAAAATAAAATAACGACTATACCATTCACATCGCATCTATCCACCTCTACAGGACGTTCCTACTCACATTTTACAGCAAAGAATAAAAGTAAAGCTATGCTAAAGAAAGGACGTAGGCCAACGCCAACTCCAGAGAATACATATATATTAAATAGTAAATTGGTTGTTTACTAATACAATACTGCGAACTGTATGTTTGCCAAAAATAAATCATAATGGATGGTATACATATGTTCTACGCCTCGTGTAAGAGCAAGAACATGTTTATACTTTCGCCAAGCTACAATCACTATACTGATACAACCCCACTATCAGAGTATGCTTATACAAAAAAAAAAAAAATGAAGTACATAAAGATAAAACGCTAAACACGTCTTCGGTAGAAGCCTCTAAGCATGGTTAGAGCCTGCCTCTGCACCTATAAGGCTACTCATACATATAAGAAGAGAAAATTGGAAAATGTATAGTTAGCCAAATAACTCCTCTATAAAAAAAGAAAATAGGCTACATGTACATGAATGAAATATACATCAACATGTGGAAATATCATAAACATAAATATGAGTATGATCATGAATGTCACCCCCCCAACACACACACACACATGACACTACACATTTTGAGACTAAATTTACCACATTTTTAAATACTAAGATTCACCACTCACTCTATGGCATAATCAAAGTTTTCACTAACCACCACCCACTCTATGACATGATTAATGGTAAAATACCAGATTTGATTTTTCAACTCTCACGGTCATTCTGAATGACCTCATTCTTCCCACAATTTTTATAATCGTCCCAATTTTTGAAAGAAAACACACACGCCAACACATTTCTTTTAAAAACACCACTTTCATAAACCACGTTTATGCCGCCACATGAATGCAATATTACTCCGCCACGATTATGAATGTTCACTTCCCTTTTTACACATTTTAAATGTGTAATGTGTACCACACCTATGCAATATTACCTCGTATGACATACTACCCATCTATTTATATTTTTTCTACCAGGGCGCTGCCCCGTACCCTGCAAGGGGCGGCTTCTCCTTGACCCCCACGACCTAATTAGACAGGTCAAACTCCGTACAATTTTGTCGAAGTAGTAACAAAGGTCACGGTATAAAAATAATAATGCAACCACAATGCATAAATATAAACAAAAACACTCCCATGCCTCAATATACGTTCTTACCATACAACATATTTACAACACCAACAAGGCACACTATAATGCAAAAATGAATGAAGCAAGAAAACTTTAGTATGGAATTTCTGGGCCATTACAATGGCATAGGCTCGCAGGTGAATATATATTACCCACAAGACTCGTCTACGACCAAATCTTGTACTTTCACCCAGATAGATGAACGTCACAAGGAGCTTGAGAAAGAAATTGCGATACTTAAAGTTCAAGATGAACAGAGTACACAACAGATGCGAGAGGTGAAGGAAATGCTATAAAATATGCATAGGTTCATGAGCAGCAGTGGCAGTACAAGCCTGGATTTCAATATCCGTCTCATCGACGACCGGATGATAACGATAGTAGCTACGGGCTAATGACGTGGCCCATGTTCCTTTTGTTTTTTTATATTCTTGTTTTTATCTTTGCACAAATTTGTATTGAATATTTTAATTAAATCTAGTTTTGTAATTATATTCTATTTCTTATTTTGTGATTAATTTTAAATATTGCATTAAATTTATTTATTTTTTAAAACTATTAATTCCTCACTAAAACAAATATGAAAAATTAATATTTTGTAAAATAATATTAAATTCTTCTTTAACGACGGATTTAGCGAGGTAAATAAATAATTTTTTTTAGTAATTTTATGATGGATTTGTATTTCTATTGTTCATGTAACGACGGATTAGCAATGAAAACACATTTAACAATGGACGTGTCAATCGTCAATTACCAATGGATTAGCAACGGAAAATCATTTAACGGCGGAAATATCCATCATTAATTACCGATGGAATAGCGACGACAATAATTTAACGACGAATATTTCCTTCATTAATTACCAACGGAATTATTTGTTGCAATGACTATATTTCATCTTTAATTAATGATGGATTTTTATTATGTCGTTGAATTTACCAACGAGGTTTTTAATGATGGAATTTAATCCGTAATTAAATTACAATAACAACGGAATTGTTCAATACAACGATGGAATTTGGCTGTCATTAAATATCATTTTTTTTTGTAGTGTCTTCATATCAAATTAGATCATACGCAGATCAGAACTAGAAATTGAAATCGAGAGTGTCAAATGTCATAGAAACTATGACGAGGATAAAATCAGGAATAAACTCAGAGCATCTAAATATAAAATTTATAAAGGTGGTTGAACTTACACTTTAAAAAAAATTATTACAACATAAATTTAACAATAAAATTACAAAAAAAAAAAAA
>MKEJ01024559.1:0-17352 GCA_001753735.1 Embelia ribes | reverse complement strand
TTATTATTTTTTTAATTTTATCCATATTATTCCTACTAAATTTTATATTTTTACTATTTAATGAAGAGTAGTAAAATAAAATATTATTTTTATTCATTACGACTGAAGTAAGTTAATAATTTTCTTAATTATGTGCTCAAAACTAAAGTGATAGTTAAAAAGAAATAGAGAAAGTACATGATTAGTAGTAATATCCTAAAATTGTTTGCATGGAATCCTAAATATTTTCCTTTTTCTTTATCGCTAGAAAAATTTAATTCAATTCTACTTTTCAAGTTAATAGTAAAAATAATAATAATAAAAAATATGTTACAGCCCTCAATAAAAAAAAATCGCCCTTAAATTAATTTTTATTTTTCTTTTTGCTTTTTCGTACAAGATGTAATGGGAATGTTGTCAATTGTTATGGCGATGGTTGAACCATGGGTGGCCCCGGAGGACGCAGGGCGATGTTTCCTCCGACATGGAAATATTTACGAAATTTATGTGTAAAATTGTAAAATTTTAGATTCTTTACCAGTTCTTCTGAAAAAAATTAAAAAAATTAAATTTTCTATAAATAATACATGGGCCCAAAGCCCTTAGCGTAGATTTTTGGATCCGCTACTAGATTGAACACTAGGAATGATCGGTTTTTCGTTGTTAACTAAAATTAGAGTTTAGTTATATATTAGCAATACAAGCAAGGTTTGAAGGTGACGTGAGACCCGAAGGGATGAGGTTGTACTACAAATTAAGGTTTGGCCGAATATTAAAATCTCATATAAGTTTCAATATTTTGTGATTTAGGAATGTGCATTCATTATGGAAGAAAAGAAGTGTCTTGTTTTTTATGGAAAAAGTAATATAAGTAAATAAAGCAATAAAAGTGCAATATATTATTCGCATTAGTCTTTAAAAACTTTTCATTCACTCTAATATGGAGCTATATTTATAAATTTAAGAAACTCATTAAATATTTTAAATTTCAACAAAAAATATATATAAATTATCTAAATATGCTTCATTGAATATTTATTTTTTGTGGAATAGTTAAAATAGTTAATTAAAATAAAATAAATAGAATTAAAAATAAAGTAATAAATGCATTCTTAATTTTTTAAAGTGACACTTATTTAAATTTTTTTGTTTTTGATAAGTAATGCTTATTTTGAGATGGATAGATTATCAATCTTGAACAACGCATAACTGTTTGAACTAAGTGACCAGTACGGCTCGACTTTTTAAGGAAAATATTAGTTAATCTAAATTAATAATATTTTAATCAATTTTGAGGGAATCTAGTCAAAATAGTAGGATAGTTTCCTATCCATAGTCAACCACAACAATTATTATTATTATTATTATTAGTTAATCTAAATTAATAATATTTTAATCAATTTTGAGAGAATCTAGTCAAAATGGTAGGATAGTTCCCTATCCATAGTCAACCACAACAATTATTATTATTATTATTATTATTATAATAATAATAATAATAAAAGGAGGATAAAATACCACTGTTTTAGAAAGATGGTTCTTTTAGCAAAGAGCTAATGTCTCCTTAAAGTTAATCAAATATGCTGAGAATACAGAAAAAAAAAAAATGTCTCTATCGTTTTCTTAATTTTAACTAATGATTTGGCCAGACTAACTACTTATAGCGAGGCAGCTATTGCTCAGATTAAAAATATATATATTATGAAAAGAAAAGCGAAAACGATATTACGGAAAACTAAAGCCACATAATAATTTTTGTTTGTCCTTATTTGATATGTTCCATTGACTTTTACACAGATTAAAAAAATAATTAATATACTCAAAGCTTTAAATCACTAATTTTTTTTAAACTAATTGACCTTTACAGAAAATATAAAATGTTGAAGTTGCTAATGAAATATGTATCATATGAGACTATATCAGTAAAATATTTCTGTGATTTAATTTCAAATAATGAAGATTGACTATAATTTGAGACAAATAAAAGTAAAAATTTGGTCTATCAAATAGAGAACGAATGTGTCAAATATTTAGTAGGTTTTCTAAAAATTTGGGAGTTATGTAGCTAAGCTAACAAACTTTTGGGTGTGTTCTTGGTTGAAATATTTTGATTTAAAAACTTTTTCCATTTTCTATGACAATGGAGGTGCAGTCGGGTAACGTTTTTCAATGACAATGGATGAACAATCTCTGTTTTATTAGTAAATAAATTATATAAATATGAACATCACAACATATTATTCGAGATTTTTCGTTGGGAAAAAATCTTATCGCCATCATGGCAACTAACTATTACAAGATAACTTAAATATATCGGGACAACTAAAATATATTAATGTACTTAGAGATTACAAATGCATCTCAACTGTTGACCAGGACACGACGTAAATGATATATGATTACAAATATATCAAAATCTTTAGCCTCTCAGAGCATTCTCATCACTGATAGATTTTTATATGATTTTTGAGACCCATTAAGCTACTCAACTCAAAAATCACTCTACAGCACAGTTTCTAAGTTTAGATTAAGTCTCTAAATATAGCTATCAAAGAACTTTGGTCATAAATTTAAAGACTGAAATAGTATAATTTTAGCTATGGTTAGACAATTATATCCTCGTAAAGGAGTCATAGTTTCAATCTAAAATGTTATATTTTTATTTATATGTTTTATAGTATAATATAAATAATAAATCAATATATTTTAAAAGAAAATTTATATTATAATAGTAAATTATATGTTATCTTAATAATACTTAAATATGAAATTAATATTTTATTAAGTACATATTATTATTTTAGTACAAAATTTAATACAAATATATTATTGGACAATTTATGTTTAAATATTTTTATATTAATTTTATTATAATTTTATTTAAATTTTATATTATAATATTTAATATAATATGGGTATTAATTATTATTATAATATACTGCTAAACATAATTATCAAATTGAACAATAATAGATAATACTTTAGATAAATTATTAAAATATGTGCATAATTTATTAATCACAATTATGTGATATCTATTATACTAAAACATATAAAGTAAATATTTTTTAGATAAGAAATATAAAATAAATTAATTTATTATATTTATTTATTGATTGATTATTTATAGATTTAAAAAATATATACATTTACACAGTTTATTTTACTTAAATGTATTTAAGTTATATATTATACTAATATGATATTTATGTAGTTTATCAGAAAATTTATAATCTCATTAAACTGCAACTTTTTATAATTTAAAGACCCAATTTGAAGGAGATGCTAGTGGAATGCACTATTCACAAATCTCTCTATCATAATTCCCAGAAAATAGAGTTGTAAAAGTAGAGACATTGATGGGAATACACTTAGACTCTTGATTTAATTAGTTTGTCATTAGTATTTTTGTTGATCTAGAAATCTTAAAAACGTACAAATACAAATCCAATCCTTTGGGGGAATATTTTAATACTTTTTTTTAGGAGAATTTGGTAATCTCTCTTGATAAATTATTAGGAATTTGTAAATGATTGCAGCCATTCCTTTTAGTTGAGGAATGTATTAGTTATTAAACGATCACAATCGATGCTTTTAGTTGTTGATCTTTATATTAATTAAGGTTGATTCTATTGGAACCATATATTTTACTTCTAGCACCCTATTATGTTGGCAACACACTTGTAGAGTTGAAATTTCTTTTAGTGCTCTATTATTCTTGATTTATAAAGTAATGATGCATATACATACAAACTAATTTTGGTTAATAATTATCCGTCTCGCCATAAGTTCTCTCTCTTTCTATAAAATAAAATGATGTTGCTAATTGCTAATCAAATAAAATTAGTTTGTACAAATTTTCGGTACAATTAGTTTGCATGCGTATTATTAGTACTATTGGCACCACAAAAATCTTACTCAGGACCACACCTCAAAATGATCAAAATAATCATCTTCTCTCCCACCACTTATCTTCTTCATTCAAACAAAAATTTCAAAATTTCATATTTAATCTCCAATAAGACTAAATTTTTTTAATAAAATTTATAATCAACACTTCATTTTTTTCATTCAATCTCAAATATAACATCTTTTTATTCTGTCTTTATCTTTAACTCCATATTCTATACATAAAATCTACTTATATACACCATCTTTTTACTTTTTTAATTCCATCAATCAAACTTAAAAATCATAATTATATCTCAATTTATGTATGAAAGTACATGTATTTCATAAAAATTTTGATTTTAAAAGCTTGGAACAAATCATTTGAAACCCTAATTTACAATGCCACAATATACTTTGTGAAAGACGATTCGACAATACACAATTCGATTTTCACAGAGTCGATTTTGGTAAAAAATAACTTATTACATAATATAATGATTGATTTTATGAAAATAGAAAAAATCTACAAGAATCGACATCCATAAAGTCAAACATAAGGATCAACTTTACGAATGTCGAATGTTATGATAATGTTTGACCTTACAAAAATCAAACCACAGTTATAATTTTAATTTCCCAAAGACAAAATAATCCACTGTTTAAAAATCGAATACTTGTATTATGTTCGACTTTATAAGGTCGATTCAATTATTCAACTTTTTCAGGATCGATTATTTAACTACGAGCGGCTTCTTTTAAGCGGCGATGGTGATGATGCAGGTGCGGTGGCGATGGCCCGATATGCGGGGCGTAACAACTGAAAGTTGAGTGTGAATTACACTTTTCCCCCCATTTCGTACGGCCCAAACGGGCTAGGGTTAATGTTTCCGAATGATTCTATTAACAATAAAAAGTTAAGGGTGAATTACACTTTTTCCCCATGAAGTTTATGACAATTTCAAAATACCCTATGATTTTTAAAGTTACACTAACTCCCATTAAATTTATATGCTTATTGCACTTTATCCAAAATTTTTGAGGAAACACTGAAAGTCAGCTTGAATGACAAAAATGACAAATGAAACTGTTTAAATACCACTCTAGCACACATTCCGTAGCTTTTACTTTCTTAAAAAATAAATTGTACATCATATATATAAGTAAAATAAATTTCTTAAAATGTGATCTTTCTCTAATTTTTTAAATTATTAGATTTAGAATAAATAAATAAGACAATAAAGTATGGATAAATGGTATTTTCAAATGTAAGTCAAACTTGTACTGTGATTTGGAGGGAATGTATAATTTGGGATGCCTTAGGAGATATTCTGAAACATTCAGAACCATCATGGGGCAAAGGGTAATTTACCAAAAAAATTAATGAATGGGAAAAGATTGGAGTACGACTCATGTAATTCCTACCTACCCAAAGCACCTAAAATTTTGGGAAATTAATACAGGAATCATTTTATAAGGAATTATATAAGAAATTTTTTATATGAAATTATTATATTTTAAGAATAAATTATTTTAAATTAAAAAAAATTTATTATATATTTTTTTAAATAAAAAATTACTAATAATAATTATTCTCAAATCATAATAATTTTTTCCCGAAATCATGGTAGTTATTTATATATTCCAATGAAAAAAATTCTTCTATTGAGAGGACTTTCTAAAAATTTGAGTTCCATTCAACACTTGTACTTCTACACATTTTTATATTTACTTACACCTACACCTTGAATCAAATTAGTTATATATGGTATATCGTTAATTATGTGGAATTTAATAGAAATTCAGCCCATTTCTCCATCTATATAATAATCTCAATATTTCTGGTGTTTTTTAATGCCCTTGCATTGTGTATCTATTATTTATTACTACTATATTTATGCATGCATTTAAAAGAAATCACAAATGATGTGGTAATAATGAAAATATTTTATCCAATTTTAGCTTTATGAAGATCAAAAAGAAAAAAGAAATCATAAATGATGTGGTAATCAGTAAAGCAACATAAATTTCTTAGACTAACACGCAATTACAAAAAGAAAGAACATTCAACACTTATTTATAATATTTTGTTCAATAGAAAGTCATTAAATGTTCCAGTGTTTTGTTTAATCGCATTGATTATGCATACAAAATCTCATTGAGCTTGAAACGAAATGATAAATCTAATTTAGTTTATCCAAAGTTAAAAGTTCATTTTTTTTTTCAAATATATCTTATGAGCCATAAAATTACCTTAATTTTCACTCACTTAAAGATCAAAAAATAATAAATAAGGGATTTATTGTATTGAAGGCCATTAATGTATTAATTAACCTTACTTCACTAACAAAATGTAATAAATTAAATTAAAATTATATTCTGAAGTCTAAAATATTTTTTACACAAAGATAAGTGACCTAATGTAAGTCGTGTAAATTTTTTTTTTTCATATATTCATACAATTTTTTTTTGAATCTCTTAAAAATAAAAAGTTATAGTAGTTTATTTGCGAATTCACATTTATGAGGGTGTATGGAAAAATACATATTAAACATGGAGATGAGATTGCCACATATTCATTACAAAAAAATTATAAAAATTGAAAATGATATTATGACAACTATCTTATAGGTTGACAAGGAGTACATTTCTCGTAATTTTTTTTATGTTATTTGAATAATTAATTATAATTATATTTTTTTAAGTATCTTAATTAATTTATATCTATAATTTTGAAATATTAAATAGGTTCTTACATCAGTAATGATAAAATAATAGAGATAGTCATTACATTTTTGTTGTAATGGTGATGAGAGTTACAAATTAAAACATAAATAACACATCAACTTTTCTTCTATTTAGAAATTAAGAAAAATAGCTAAATTCTAATTGTATCAAGAAAGACACAATATGCAATGCACGTATGATGTTTCTGGTCAATTTTAAAAATATACTAAAAATCACGATAATAAAATGTAAATTACTTTTTCTTTTAATATAGAGCAAGGAGTGAAAATTAAATTTTATGTAAATAATCAGTAAATGATAAATAAGTTTCCTTGTCAAATACGCAAATATGAAAAAATAATCGTTAAATGCTTATTTCCAGAGATACGTTCGATTTAAAGATACATTAGATATAAATGTCTTTAAATATTTAAGTACATCGTTTTACCGAATTTGTTCCATAAATTAACACGACATCAGTAATATATCGGATAATGAATCGAATTAAGCTTATTTAATTGTAATATCTGTATCAGTGTAAAGTATGAACGGACGGAGTTAAAAATAAAAACTAAAAAAGGTAAAAAAAAAAAAGATCATATAAAATTTATGTGTCGAAGCCATAAATGAAAATAAGGGCTTAAGCATCATAGGAATTTTTGTTAGTGTTAAACAACATTTCATACTAAAATATAATACATCTATTATTATTTTTAAATTGTGAGGGCTCAACTTTATTTGAATTATAATAAAAACAGTAAAAAAAGAAAGTGATTTTGAAAATAAAAATAGGAATGGACAAGTGTGCAGGAATTCAGGCATGAAAAGATCAATTTGCATTAAATCTTTCATTTAATGCATTCACCTACAACCCCCTCTTCCTCAGCCCCCATATTCATCACCCTTACTCTTCACCACTGCTCTCTCTCTCTCTCTCTCTCTCTCTCTCCACTTCCTTCCTGCTGCACCCAACTTTCAATCACTCCTTAAACCCTAATCTAGAAACCCAGAAAGAAAAAAGAGAAAAGTTGTAAACTTTGTTTGAGTTTTCAGCATTGGGGTTTGGTGCTATGGTGCTACTCCAGAGAATGTGGAGAAAAAAGGGTTCGTTTGATACCTACATAAAAATGTGGATTTGGATTTGATAATTGCAACTTGCTATTCAAGGTGGGTATTTTCCATTTTGGTAAGTTTGAGTTAAGATCAAATAAAATGTAGAATATATTTTGTTTATGTACTTATATTCCTCATCCATTGGTGCTAGCCCTATAGTTATTTCTCTGAATTAAATGCTAGTCAATGTTAGTGTTTGTTCCTAGGTCATCATAATCTTATCTTGAGAGGCGTATACTCGCTTCTGCTCTTTATTTCACTGGTTTCTGATATATAAATGTTTATATTTTGATGTTATTGCACACCAGTTTATGAAACCACTCCCGCTCTGCCATCGGGTGACGTGAGTTTGTTCTTCACTTTTTCTACTTGGCATTGATGTGCCCTTGTAACCATAGCTTATTGTGATGGATTACCCAATCTGGGTCTCAAAAACAAGCACGAAAAGACCTATATTTGTTGCAGAAATTTGGGTTCTTTTGTGGGTGTTTTCGAATTTGGTGAGTTTTGGTTTTGGCCTAGGGTCAATGTCATCGATTGCCATTTCGTACGGCCCAAATGGCCCCGTTTTCTGTGCTCTTAAGCTGGATGGATCACATTTCGCTTCTTGTTTTGGGGGAAACCCGGTCATTATACATGCGACTCCACCTAATTACGGTTTTACCGGCCTAACGGGTGGAGGCGGATTTGTTTGTGGACTTTTGATCGATTCAAAACAGCCCTATTGTTGGGGGAACAATGCCTTTGTCGAAATGGGGGTGCCTCGGGGTATTGTTAATGGATCCGAGTATGTAGAGATAAGTGCCGGAGATAACCATTTGTGTGGTTTGCGAATGCCCTTGACGGGAAAAAGAAGGAACTTTTCGATTGTTGATTGTTGGGGCTATAACATGACAGCACAGCATGTGTTCGATGGGCAAATCCAGTCAATTACGGCTGGTTCTGATTTCAATTGCGGGCTGTTTTCCGGAAACAGAAGCATTTCTTGTTGGGGGGACGAATTGAATAGCGAGCAAATGAAAAGAATCCCGAAGGAGCTTAGGTTCCAGAGGATCTCTGCGGGTGGGTTTCATGTTTGCGGCATTTTGGAGGGGGTTAATTCTCAGGTTTCGTGTTGGGGGAGGAACCTAGATCTAGAAGAGGAACTTCCGATCATTGTGGGTTTGGATAAGAAGGTTAGTGTTGAGGTAGCACCAACGGATCCGATGCTTTCAGTTGTCGGGGGAAAGTTTTATGCATGTGGCATAAAGAGCTACGATCACAGGGTTGTTTGTTGGGGTTACATCATCGACAATAGTACTCCGCCACCAAATGGGGAGAAGCTATATGAGATCACAGCGGGAGATTATTTCTCGTGTGGGATCCTCGCCGAGGGGAACCTGTTTCCGGTTTGTTGGGGAAGCGGTTTCCCTACCTCTCTCCCCATTCCAGCCTCCCTCTGTAGGCGGGAACCTTGCGCTCCTGGTTATTATAACAATGGGAGCATCACGTGTAAGTCCCCCGAGACTCACTTGTGTTTGCCCTGCACCAATACCTGTCCCATGGAGATGTACGAGAAAGCAGGCTGTGGTTTTAGTTCGGATCGTGTTTGCAATTTCAACTGCTCAAGCTGTGTCTCCGGTGAATGCTTTAAAAACTGCTCGTTTTCTAAGACAGATTCCGGAAACAAGAAGTTTTGGTCTGTCCAGTTGCCGGTTATTGTTGCTGAAATCACCTTTGCCATGCTCTTGGTGATCGTCGTGGCTTTGGCTTCAATGTTTTATGTTCGTTTCAAGTTGAGAAACTGCAAGTGCCCGGGTAATACTAACGATACTACCTTGAAGAAATCCATGAAACGAAACAAGGGCGACCCATCGTCCCAGAAGGATATCGGAAAAGTTCAACCTGATTTGGACGATATCAAGATCCGAAGAGCTCAGATGTTCACTTATGAGGAGCTCGAGAGAGCCACCAGTGGGTTTAATGACGAGTCCCAAGTGGGGAAAGGGAGTTTCTCGCGTGTTTTCAAAGGGGTTCTAAAGGATGGGACTATTGTAGCGGTGAAAAGAGCTATTGTATCTCCCGATATGAAGAACTCAACGGAATTTCATACCGAACTTGACTTGCTCTCGAGACTTAACCATGCCCATTTGCTTAACTTGCTCGGATATTGCGAAGAAGGTGGAGAAAGGCTATTGGTTTACGAGTTCATGGCGAATGGCTCGTTACACCAACACCTCCATGGGAAAAACAAGGCCTTAAAGGAGCAGTTAGATTGGGTGAGAAGGGTGACCATAGCTGTACAAGCGGCTCGAGGGATCGAATACTTGCATGGTTATGCTTGCCCACCCGTAATTCATCGCGATATAAAGTCCTCAAACATTCTCATAGACGAAGAACACAATGCCAGAGTGGCTGATTTCGGCCTATCCCTATTGGGCCCCACTAATAGTAGCTCCCCGTTAGCCGAACTGCCAGCTGGCACTCTAGGGTACCTCGACCCCGAATACTATAGACTTCACTACCTTACAACGAAATCAGATGTTTACAGCTTCGGGGTTTTGCTTTTGGAGATTTTGAGTGGTCGAAAAGCTATCGATATGCAGTTTGAAGAGGGGAATATCGTGGAATGGGCGGTTCCTTTGATCAAGGCTGGAGAGGTGGAAGTGATTCTGGATCCGATTCTTAAACCGCCTTCGGATTTGGAAGCGCTCAAGAGGATTGCGAACGTGGCTTGTAAATGCGTCCGGATGAGGGGAAAGGAGAGGCCCTCGATGGATAAAGTGACGACCGCTCTAGAAAGAGGGCTAGCGCAGCTGATGGGGAGCCCGAGTAATGATCAGCCGATTTTACCGACCGAGGTTGTGTTGGGTAGTAGCCGAATGCATAAGAAATCGTCACAAATCTCGTCGAATAGGTCGGTGTCGGAGACTGATGTGGCAGACACAGACGATCCAAGATTTGAGTTTAGAGCTCCTTCGTGGATAACTTTCCCGAGTGTGACTTCTTCTCAAAGGAGGAAGTCTTCGGTTTCGGAAGCAGATGTCGACCCAAAAATTATGGAACACAAAAAAACTGGAAGCGGGGGCGACGGGTTGAGGAGCTTGGAGGAGGAGATCGGGCCGGCTTCTCCTCAAGAGCACTTGTTTCTACAGCATAACTTTTAAGTAGTTTATGAATGGTTCTTGAAAATGTTTCCTATTTCTAGTTTTGCAAATCGCCCCGGAAATAGGTTTTTAAGAACTTTTCAGTATTGGATTCCAAAACGCACATAAAGTTGTTTTCACCGGTTTTGGGATTGTTCCTTTTGTGCTAAAATGAAAACGACTTTTTGTATCCTGAAACTGTCAGGAAACAGGAACAGATTTCGGTAATGCGACCAAACGTGTCCCGATTTCTTGGGTAAAATTTTTATGATTGATTCTGACTATATGCTAATTTTCTCTTCATCTGAAGAGCTGATTTCATGTATTGGTGAAGATTTGTATTTAGTATTTTCATTCTTCAATGAGCATATTTATTTTTATGTTCCATTTTGGAGGTAAGATTCTTCGAGATAAACTTAAACGGAAAAAAATATATATAAAAAAACAATAGTAGTCAATACAAGTATTTTGTATTTTGTTTTTTTAATGAGAAATCCTTGCACCAATTACCAAATCAAACGTTCTCTTGAAGTTAGTTTGCAACTCAATATTTTCACCCGATTTCAAGTAAGGATCAATATTTATCCGGCTTGTTCATCATTCGGACTCAGCTTCGTAAGAATTGTCCGGCACGGCTTGTTTCAGGCTCCGGTAATAATAATTTCAAGTATGCAAGAGCATTCCTATCACTCATTTTTGAATTTTTTCTATCTAGAAATTAAAATTTTGTTTTCTCCTTTTTATACAGTACTAATTGCAGAAATTGCATATGCAGTCTTTCTCAATAAATTTCAAAAAATTAAGCAATATTGCTATACATTTTTATATATGCAGAGATAATTAAAAGGAGAAAAAATAATGATTTATTAGACAAGTAGATTTCTTATCTAGGAATTTGCTATAGCAATTCTTTATTTCTCATTCGATGGCATGTTTTCTGATCTTTATGCCATATTTCTGGTACTCACTTTCTCAATACATAAATTAAATGGGAGAATAGACACATTATTTCTTTCCTAAATTAGATAACCAATCGTCTGGTAATAATACTATTCTGTGGTGTAAATGAGATTATTCTTTAAAATGAACAACATTCAAAATAGTTCTTCAAATATAAACAACTAAAATCCATTACCTAAATTATTTTCTCTTTCATTCGTTTTTATCTCCCCAACGTTTCTCCTTTTTTATTTAAAATATTATAAATTTAAATTCTTTCAATGTAATTTTTTTTTTTTGCATGATATAAATCGTATTAAAAATTATAAATATACTTCAATAAAAGAGCCATATTGATATACAAATTTAATAATTTTTATTAAAAAAATAATATAAAAAATTATTTGGTTATCAATGTAAAATTTGAGCATATTTATTACTAATAGTATTTTAATATTATGGAAAACATAATAAGTAATTTGATATATAGTGTAATGAATAAAATTTTTATAAAATAGAGATAAGTTTACCATTTTATGTAATTTGAAAATTTTATTAAGATAAATCAATGTGAATGGTCTTAGTTACACGGTAATAAAATAATTTATTCAAATCTCTTGCCAAAATAATATTTTAAACATGGTGCTTAAATCTTGATTAATTATTAGTCAAGAGAAGTGTGTGGACTGGTTTGCAATTTGGACTTTCGTTTGAAATTTGAAAATAAGCTGGAACAAGTGCAATCTAATCTCTCTTTCTCTCTGTTTAATCCAAGCATAGTTATCCGAAACTCAATTTGATTTGAAAAATTCGTATCTTTCCAAAAGAAAATTTATTTTTTCAAAACTTGCATCAGAAACTCGTTTCTAATATTTCTTCGTAATATAAGAAAAATTACAAAAAAGAAAAGAAATAATTTATTTTTAATTATTTATATATAATAATTGTATTATTATTATTTTATTTTTTTAAAGTTTTGATATTATTAACTCCAAAAATATTTACAATAAAGTATAAGACGATATTTATTCGGCTAAAACTATAACTCACTCTAACACGAATTGCATAGGTATTGAATACCGAAATCTGGATTAGAAATACATTACAAAATACTAAAATAGCCTGATACAAAATAAATAAATATCTATGGCTATATATTATATAAGAAATACACAAAAACACATAACAGATTGAATCAATCAAGTCGCACCCTGAATAGAATTTGAACACATTCTACTCCGGGATAACAATCTTTACATTTACCATCAATGGTGTAAAACTCACAAGGTAAATTGATAGTATGTACTACTAGCATCCATTATTCGACATTCAAATTCAATTACTCATAAATAGGGTTAGTAACCAAGTTTTACCATCATGTGCTTGACAAAAAGGAACTTGAATCGCCACACAGAAAAATTTATGGTGCTTAGCTCAAATGTTAGGTCCGTGAAATCTCTAATTGAACAATAACATAGAATAGCAATATAACCTAGACAATAAACTATTATATGCCGGCCAATAAAATGAAGTTGGATAAACCAAATATGCTACAATTGTTCTATTGTAGGTATAGAAGGAGAAATACCGGCTGGAACGGAGCGATGTGCTGGTCAAATCCGCCATTCAAAATTCCGAGAAAAGGGTGGGCTGTTTAGGTGCCATACCCCACATTCTCTACCAATTGTTGACGACAGAATGGTTTCCGCAAACATCGATGAGGAGGCGGTAACAAAAAACCGACTTATCGATGGTATCTAAAGTTACCATTTTGCGGCGGCTAAGGATAAACTGGATTGGGCTTGACCTAATAGGATCAACACTAGCCCAACCAAAACTTGGGCCCGGGCCGGCCAAATCGGACCTTGGTCGGTCAAATCTAGCCGGAAGAGACAGAAGGGCGGGGTAGAGGTGAGCGTATCAGTCGAAGAGGGGCGCCGGGGACCTAGCCCAATCCGAGCCACTTTCGATCGGGATCGAGTTGGTCAAGGGTTGAGGCTCTCTCTCTAGTTTCACAACGACTTAGCCTCAATTAATAATTGGAAATATATGATTAATTATCTGTATAGTTTACATATAAATTTTCACATATCTTGTCAATATTTTTGTTGATTTATATAAAATTTAACTTAATTATTATAATATCAACGTTTTTCGTTTTTCCTACAGTTTTAAGGGCTCAATTTTTATTTTTTGAAATAATACCTGCTTTCATTTTTCACTTCTGCAACTCTCGTTCCAAGTCATAAAATCATAACTCAAGGTGAAAACTAGTGTATTGGTCCATACCGTGAAAGAGTGTAACTAGCACAAAATATTGAAACCCCTATTTTTCCATTTTACTTAAAAAGAGTTACATTATCTTAGTTTTATTCAAAGAAGAGTTAGTACATTAAGAGAATTACAAGATCTCGCAAAGCGAATTCCACTAATCCATAAACGAGTTTAAAATATTTTATACAGCTAATTACACTTTGGATCGATATGGGATCCGTATAGAAGTTTTCATCGTAACTGTACCCGAGATCGGAGTGGAAAAACCATGCCGACAGCATAGGGGGATATCACGGGCATGGATATGCTCCCAAATATGATTTGAGTTTCCAGAGGTTGAGTTTAAACTAAATTAATTATTTATTATTTCTTCCTCGTAAGAGGGCACGTGGCCTCTTTGGGGATTACACATTTGATAAGTCCCAAAAAATTGCAATGAAAATATATTATCACAAAGAAAAATAATAATTGGGTACATTTTTTTTTTTACTAGAGTCCAATTGTGTGTATTATGTTCTTGTGTATTATATTAATTTGAATTATTTTATTTAATTAGTTTTTATAATTTGGTTTTGATGTAACATTTTTTTATTTCTTGTTTTTTTAGTTATTTATAAATTTATAAAAAATCGATTGGTAGGATTTATACTATGATAATATTATTTTAAAAAAATTAATATCTATTTGGGTTAATTAAAGGTATGTAAAAATCTTACCTTGAAAAATATTTTAAAAAATTAATATTGATTGAGACAATATTTTGAAAAATTATGGAGAATTTTATATTGGTATAAAAATATTTGATTACTAATAGTAATTTGATTTTTAAATATAATTATTTTATAGTTATGTATATATATATATATATATCAACTTGCTAGAATATAAATTATTACAATTAAATTTCATATAAGATTAAGCACAAACCCAATATATATATATGTGTGTGTGTGTGTGTGTAATTTTAATAGTTTATATTATGGAAAATTGATATATATGTATATAGTAAGTTTTATTGTTTTAAATCCTAATTTCATTGTACAAATATTTTTAATAATTTCAATTATGGTAAGTTTATTATTTTAAATCATAGTTTCATGGGACATATGTTAAGCAATTATGCAAACAAATTTAGCGTTTAGAGGAAAACTAATTGAATTGGACAACTTTTATATACATAAGAAAATATTAGTAATTACGTATCATATACGAACCTTTTTTTTTACTATATAAATATAAGTTTGAATATTACTGCCCAGTGTATGTTTAGGGTGGTAAATTAGCCAGTCAAGCCAAGCGATGGTCGGGCTCATGATGAGTCCTACAAGACTTGTTTAGGCTCAGCTCGCTCGTATTGAAAACTTCGGGCTCTGCTTGGCTCGTGTGGCTACATCTTTAAGGTTCAACTTATTTAACAAGCTCATTAGGCTTGTTTCAGTTCATTAGTAATTAGTAATCGAATTGGGTCATCAAACATTTTAAAAGGCTCAATATTAACATGAACATATGGGAAAATTGCCGTCTAATAACAACTTATTGGCAAATATATCACACATACAATATAAACTATAAATTTTCCAATTTGAAAATATATAATTTTTTTAGCTTTAATTAATCAAACATGTCCGATCCCCTAAAGAGCGGAGTTACTAGTTATCCAAACTCTATTTGTTCAACAAGTCTTATTTTATTATTCAGTTTAATTCGTTTATAAATGATCTGAGTTTAAAGAGAGTCCTCAAGACGCATACACAGAGATTGTTTACGAAGGGATCAATTCGTTTACATCACTCTGTATGAAAGATATATAGGTGAAAATCCAATTAAATTTACTCATGAATAATTTATCATGGATAACTTTGTCTTCTTTGAAAACATTTAGTTTTTTTTTATCATACCCTATTCTAAAAATGTTGGGACTTTTAGATTGAGAAAAAGCACACTTATCCCCATCTGTAGCTAAAAGAAAGTGAATTCTCAACCAAACTGAAATTTGTGTCTGGTCTGCACATATTTATTTTTTCTAGTGAATTCTCATCATTATGGCTCTCATCTCACCATCTGTACATATTTATGACTCTCATCTGTACATATTTATTTTTCTAGAGCCATATAGATGGAGAATTCACTTTCTCATCCAGCGGAAGAAAGGGCATTTCTCGATATAGATTGCATTAATCTTGAAAAATGTTCACTGTTGCTGAATCGTATTTATTTTTCTAGTTTGGGCTCATAAAGACGAGCCCTGATGCTTATCATCATTCTGAGGTAGTTTTTGGGATAACTCGTTCTCATCTTATCATAGCAACATGGATCGACTACAATTTATCTAATTGACGATGTTGTTCTGTCGCAGCTTCGTAGTCAACATTTAATCTCAGACTATTTAGCAAGTTCGTCGCCATAACTGGACATTCGTCATAAACTTGTGATTTTTTTTTTTAGTAAAGTCTAAAGATCCATATGTTACTAACAAAATTATAGAATTTTGCCCTCCGTCCTGATCCACATGATTAAGAGCTTCATGTTGACAATTTACTAGTCCACATTAAACTTCAAACTATTTAGCACACGGGTCACCATGATTGAAAAATAGAGACACAAGGATGCTGCTGCTCATAAATAGAGACACAGGGATGTTGCTGCTCACAATGAGCAATAGCCAGCAGCATCTTATTGCTTGACCCTCCACTGCTGGATAGAGCAGTTCATATTTGTTGTAATTCTGGTCCGTTCTATCCAACGGTGAAGAGCGAGTATCATTTTTTCCGAAAAATAGATGTAAAAACTTTTGCAAAGTATAAAGGTACGAATACTTACCTATATATGGCATGCTTTGTATGGTGTTAGAACAATGCCTTTTCCGCCCATCCATTCATTATCTGTTCTCGTATCTAGCCTGGAATGGAGACATTTGTCGTTCAACAACTGCTTTGAAAAACTAGAGTCTTTCAATCTTTTAAGGTTCTTGTGCACCTCGGTATTTTTTATTAAAGAGATTAGTCTTTGTTTCCTATTAAATTGTTTCTCAAATGTATTTCCTTCACAAGAAACCACTTCGATGAGTAATGGAATGACTTGTTGAAAATTCAAAGCAAAGGGATGTGGTTACTCATTTTAGTTTCATACTTTCTTTGATAGTGTATGACAACTCGAAGTAAAAGAGAATGAATGAAACAGAATAACAAAAGTTGTTTTTATTACTTTATCCAATTGATTCGATCAAAACTGTTGAATGGTTTATAAACGTTGAGATGGTTTCAAATTATTTTATTGCTACTCCTAAGATTAAATTACGTCTATTCCT
>MKEJ01024557.1:0-10830 GCA_001753735.1 Embelia ribes | reverse complement strand
GATTAATATAAAATAATTTCATAACATCGAAAAATAAAATTCGCTTACAAATGTCATAACTCAACATATAACATTCAAAATTACACAACTATAGGTTAAAAAAAAAAAAAAGGAAACCGGTCCAGACTGGTTTTACCGGTTTTGTGGTCGGTTTTACCAATTTGAGGCCGGTTCAATTGGTTTTCAGCCGGTTCAACCGATTTTCAACCGGTTCTATATATGGCTGATTTTGAAGATTTTTTCTGACTGACCTAGAAGCCAATTTCCGATCGAACTGGTTGAACCAGTTGATCCAATCTGATTTTAACTCCCTTGTATATAACACTAAAACTAGCATCTTGTGATGTAGAAATTCTATATTATGGAGTAGTACATTGTACAATCACCATTGTGCTATATATGATTGCTAGTATAATATAATTCAAAACTAGAATCATTTATGTCTTCATGTTTTTGTACGATCTAAGAATATTTTAGTTAAAAGAAACATTCTACCGTAATTCTATTTTGAAACATCTACATATATTGGATAAGTGGCGAACTTCAATGGCGATTCTTTCCTAAAAAAGACAAGACACTCACGCAATTTTTTTTTAGGGTTAGTGTATCGTTCCTTTCCAAAATGAGTATTCCTTCCATTCCTTTTTAATTATCATTTTAAAAAAAATTAATTTTTTTAATTGTTCATTTAGAAAACCAATGAAGCGTAATTACTTTGTTCCTAATTTTCCCCTATTAATTGATTATAGTGATTTATTTTGAGTATTTAATAAACAGTAGTAAAATAAAATATTATTTCTTTTCTCTACAATTGAGGCCAATTAATAATTTTATTAATTTTTGTGCTCAACCTAAAATACAATTAAAAAGGAATGGATGAAACAGTGGTTATGTATTTAATTGTCGCGACTCTAGGTTCATCATTGTTTAGGATTTATTTTGCTTACTTTTTGTGTCAATTTTTCTATATTATTCTCTCTTTAGCTTCTTTTCTCGTCCTCTCGCGATTGCCTGCAAATTTGGCTGTGTCAAGAAATTGAAATTTTCCTAATTTAATGGACTTCTGGTCTAGATTTTGTAATAATATCACCTAATCATTATTTTCATTTAAGAAAAATATTATGCGTGCCAACATAAAAACCTCAAAAATATAACTCATAATATTGGGAACTTTGGCTCGCGATAAAGCATGAGCCAACAGAATACAGATTCGTTACATGCCAATTTTGAGAAAAATTTTGAGCTTAAACCATATTATCCATCATTCAAGGTTTTTCAGGACCTATTTTTGTACACTTTATACGATTTCTTGCTTTGAAATCCTAAAATTTGGGTAGAGATTCTGTTCTTTACACAAGGGAACTAGATGAAAAACATGATACCTTGAAGTTCTCGTTGGTCCGTGTATAGTGGTCATTGTATAGTGAGAGAGATCACCCCAGCCTTTAGATGAGAAAATCCCCTAGACAGAGAAAATGCTACAACCTATTGTTGCATTTTTTGACGATGAACCACTACAGTACAAGAAGCTAAACTGACCTCTACGCTTTGTCCCCGGTGCGTAGGGCATATCCCTGTTTGCTAGACACATGCAGAAATGCCATCAGGTACTGCGATTCTTGAAATTGCTTGAATTTGAATATGGTTCAGTCCTTCCCATGAAAAAAGTTCAACATAGAACACAATCGGCAGCTCACAATTGGCAGCTCGATACTAGTTTCACATCCAGTGCAGATGCCTAAAATAACTTTATACAATCTCGCAAACACACACAGAATAGAAGTAATATGATAATATACTACAATACAATACAAGCCTTCATCACAGGAGACTCGGTGTGACTATGAGATGAACTAACTTTCTTTTCTTTGTTACGAGGCTGTTCCAGAAAAAATTATCAACACGCACCTACAATCTACATTGAATTAACCAAATGCCGCCACCAAATGGAACCAAAGAATGAACAAGCCAGATTCAAGTCTCGGGAAAAGAAAACAAACGCTTTAAGTTCTTCAAGAACCGGTCCAAAGAGAAGACGTTGAATTCCTCAAATTGACAAAAGAATTTTTTTTTATCTGATTCCGATAAATAATATTCACAAGACAGCAATAGAATTGAATCCTGCCAAAAAATTTCACACTTGCTGATCCTGGCCAGAGCTTGGCAAGTAACTTCAAATACAATTATAACGAAACATTGCTTCGATCTGAGCTCACTGTTTTCGGTTTCTCTTCCTCAGATACTTCCAAGCCTCATTGTCGATTGCATGACAATGACCAGATTCACCAGTCCAAAATGTACAAGGAGCAGCCGTATCACATACAAAACAGTAGCACTGCATTTACAAAGTTATAATTGAAGAAAAAGATTAGGCACTTAATTTCAATTCCCATTAACATATCAAAGACATTGAGAGAAGTAAATTGAAAGATTACCAGTTCACAAAAGCTCTGATGAGGAGTCTTCTCAAAGTTGTTCTTCACACAGAGATGCCTTGAATGTGGATAATCTCTACAAGCCACCTATACAACATTATTTTAATTAATTACATAAATAACTCTAAATATGAGAGATAGAGACAATTTTTAATCAATGCAAACTGAAATATTTAACCCAGTCTTGGTCCCCGTAACACAACCTAACACAAAATCCATTTTGAACAGAAATTGGAGGTTTTTGCAGAAGGTGAAAACTAGTGTAAGATTAATAATCACTTTACAAATTAGGGATATCGAAAAGAAATAAATTGGGAGTTTTTTCCTGGCTTTTCAGCAATAAAAGAAAATTAGATGATGTTATCACTAAATGACTTGCTTTCATCTCATTTCCTTGACCAAACGACAAAAAAAAAACATTTTCTTTTAGTTTTCATTCCCTTGTCAAATTTTACTTCCGGTTCTTGAACATGCTCTAATAACAGCATTGTAAGTCGAATCATAAGAGTAAAAATGCCATTTGAATTTAGGGATTTAAAAAAATTGGAAATGCGGTCACATTGTTTCACATCATTTTCAAACCCAAAATGATTAAGAAATTCTATTTCCCTTTGACTTTAGTTCATCAAATTCTTAAACAAATTCTAATAACTGCAATGTAGTACAGTAATAACCGCAGTGTTATTATTGGATCCAATAAAAGAAGGAAAAGAACATCCTGAAACAAAGTCAAACTAATTCCATTTAAAATAAGGGGTTTTCTAATTCTAGAAAAACCAAAATATTTTCTTCTCTTATCAGCATCTTCATCGAATTCCAGTCCCAATTTCATAAAAGCATAAAAAAACCTTCCTCAACAAAAAAAGAAGACTTTGAAAAGCACTTCGGCATTGCAAAAGCATGTCTTCATTAACAGATCACTGTTTCCAGATATCCACCAAAAGCAGAATGGCAGATTGTAGCCTAAATGCATCTCACTTTGCAGAAAATCACAATTAGCATATGAAAGAAAGAATGAAACACAAACAAATGAAACCACAAACATGCATCACGCCAGTGTGCCACACAAATCAATAGACACTACCAAAAGTCCCCATCACACGCAGTAACTACACTAAGTCACAAGCTCTTTGAATATTAAAAGCCAACAATACTACCCTCGTATATATAAAGCAACACAGATGAGTTTGAGACACAAAACTTTGGAAGAAACAGCAACATTCAGGACAAATTGAACCAACATGTCCAAATACCGACACAAAAATGTAGATTCTAAAGGTAACTCAAGTTGTACACCTCATAATTTGTAAATCACAATTAGAACCAAATACAAACCAACCAAGCTATACTATGTATGCTACAAGTACTTGCCCCCTAATCATCTCAAACTATCTTGCAGTAAAACACTAACGTCAATAAAACCCGTATAACAGCATCACAACTTTACACAAGAACAGATCAACACTAATCGAATTTCAGTAATTGCACTTATGTCCCCATAAAAGCATTTTCTTTCAATCCAACTGTGCAACATGCAGCAATAACTGCAGTGTAAATCAATCCAATAGAAGAGGAAAAGACCCTTCCTCAAGGAATAAATAAAAAAGAGATGCCCATTTGAAATTAGGGGTTCTCTAATCCAATAGGAAAAACCCAAAAGATTTTATTTTATTATCAGCGTCTTCACCAAATTCTAGTTGCAATGGGTAAACATACTGCATTCGCTATAGTTTAAATCGAGTCTAAGGGCACTCCTACCAGTCACTTTATGGGGGCATCTATGCTAAATATTGGGGGTTTAAACTTAAAGGGATGCTCACATCTATACATTTAATACTCTATTTAACCCCCTAAAGATAGGGGTTTTGGTGCAATGATCCCATGGACTAAGGGCATTCCCGCCCCTATATCTACTCTCATCCCTTAAATTTTAATCCCTATGACTTAAACTCTAAAATAAAGGCTGGTATATTGGGAATGCCCACATTCGACCCACTAAACTTGAATGAACATGGTCCCCGGGCATCATTGTAACAAACCTCCAATTTTTTAGGGGATTGCCCCTAAATTTAGGATGAAGTCCCCATAAAGTGACTGGTGGAAGTGCCATAAGACAATGTTCATACCCTATACTAGTTTAAGTTCAAGAAATCTGATGTGGACATTCACAATATCTCCATCTCTATTTTAAAGCTAGAGGTATATGAATTAAAATTTTGGGATGAGAATAGATATGATTGTCGGAAACCAGGAATGCCCTAAAAAATACTTCCTCGAGAAAAAAAAAAAGATCTACGAAAAACATTCAAAATTATGGCTTTATCTGGAAAATCAAGATCAGTGGGCTTCAATTTACCTTCCCCTGTTCACGAATAACCGAGACATCTTCATCATCGAAGCCCTTATTAACTACATTATCATCACCACACAGATCGAAATCGAGTATAAAACAATCTTCTCTCTCCTCAATCTCTCTCATGTTCAGATCACTCTTAACACACAACACCGATCGCAGCGGGGTCCCCTTGTTCTTATCCTGGGGAGAATCGAGATCAAGATCGAGATCGATTACTACAGGCTCACTCATCATCATCGCCTTCTTCTTCTTTGTACTACTCTGTTTCTCTCTCTGGTTCCCCTTCTTTCGCTTCATATCTCTCTCTACGTATATGTATATACGTATGTGTGTATGTATATATGTGATGGTGCGAAACCCTAGAATTGAAGCGACAGATAGCCGTTGGGAGCTGGATAGACGATTCTGTTTTTTAGGTACTCTAAAGTTTAGAGTTTCTTAAAATAAAGACGATTCAAATTTAAGAAATAAATAGTCCAATTTTACAACAAGAGATTTAAAGTAAAGAGAGAGGAATAAGCATGGGCTTAGGCCCAAACCCGGCCCATCTGTTTAGTCCTGCAAAAGCCCAATAAGAAAGAGGCCATCAACGCCCCCGACCCGAGCTTAAACCCGACAGTTCTGCCGTTGGTTTTAAACGAGCGGCTTATATTAGATAATTTTTTTCTTAAAAAAAATAATAATAAGTTAGATAAACTTTTTCTTTAAATTTTGTCTTGGATCCTGCTTTTAATCTCAACCACAGATTCAAAACCAGCAACTAAAATTTACCGAACATAAGCACCTCCAACCAGAAGTCTCGCTCTACAAGTTGACCTCAACTTCGACAAAGGTTACGATAACATTATTCTACGAATAATGTTATGTGTCCAAAGAAGTTATAAAATAATATACATATATAGATGATATTGTTCCGTTACTATCTAGGTCACCAAAATCCTACGTAATTCCATAGATGATAGCAATCAAAGTGGGTGTACGGGCTTAGATAACATTGTAACATCGTCTTAGTAGACTGCTTCACCGAAATCCTTTGTAGTTCTATGGATCGGTCCTCTCTATTTTATTTTAATAGGTTTGTATTTTTTTTTTTAATTTATCCAATATATAATCTAATTTCTATTTTATAAAAGTAATTGAAAATCACTTTACTAAAATGTTCTTATTTATCGTAATCATTTAATTACTTCATCTATTATAAGTTGTGCAAAATGATAGCATTAATTAGGAGTATGGTAGAAAAAAGAGAGTAAAATATTTTTGATTTTAATGATATTAATTAATTTTTTTTAATACTTGTGAAAAGAATTAAACTATTAAAATAGAACAAATGGAGTAATTGAAGAGTTTAAAATTGTTACTAAAAGCTTTCAATTAATTAAACTCTTGTGGATTTTAATGGACTTTTTCTTGAGGCGTGCATGTAATTTGTCGCACATGGCATTTCCATTTCAAATCCATGCTCATACATAGACCCTACAAAAGTGGCGACGCGCCACCTTATAATTATAAGCTAATGGGCAAACCAATTTGGGAATGACTTCAATAGCGGTCTAATGTACTAATATCTCAAATTGTGGACTCATAAATGTTATAATATACTCAATTTTATCTATTTATATAAAAGTTATTTTTAATGGGATCAGTGCATGACTCACAAATTACAATAGAAGTATGTATGATCTTAACTTATACAAATTCAAATTAAAATTTTAAATGTGGTCAATATCAATTTCAAGAAATATTGATCAAATGCCATATAAATATTATCTCATCTCACATTCTTCTCAAACTTACTTCTATATATTGTAAAAATTGTAAGTTAACCGATTCCATAAATTTTTTAGTTATCAATGCTTACTTACCCATGTTATTTTTAAGAAAATTGATATTTCTAATAAAGATAATAAATTTATAACAATTGGCGGTAATTTTTGATGCATGTGTAATAGATATTAAGGTATTTATACCAAATTTTTATTTTTGTATTGTAGCCTTTCCCAATTTATACCATATTGGTTCATACTATCATGCACATATTGATAATGTAGGTGAGAGACAATTAATGACGCCATTAAAATTTTAAAAAATTAAATCTCTTTTCTATATGTACCATTTTGGTATATACTGATATGTGAAATTTACAAACTTGACTGCAGATATATGCAATTACCATATTGATTAGTAAAATATAAAACAATGAAAAAAACATATGTTCTGACGAGTTTAGTAAAAAAAATAAAAAATAAAAAATCCTAAAATTTGTTATGAAAATTTCATCATAATATACAATTCAGGTATACGGTTGCTGAAAATTATATAATTTGTTCTTGTTTGAAAATATTTACAGAAGTTGTTATAACGGAAAAACAACTAAAGTTGATTATACCTGCATAATATGTGAAGTGTAAAAGTATGAGAATTTTTATTATGTTCATACTCAATCAAAAAGCAATTTATTTTTTTCAATTATACATACGTATGATCGGGTATTAAACAATAAAAGTTGTAATGTTTACTCACAAGTAACAAGGACAACCCAGTTAAAGTTTTTTAAAGCTCTCTATGGTCTTTTTCGTTGACAAATTAATTTACACATTCAAATGATTCCCCCTTTTCCTAGGCTTCATTGTGTAAAGTCATATGCTTTGAAAATTTTATCATTATTCAAGTATTTTCATACCTTCTTTCCAATCTCAACGCCCCCAAAAAATGTTGCCCTTGTTTTTCCAAATCCGTTTTTGATCAAAAAATTATTCGTTTCAAAATACGTCTCAGTTTGATACGGATGGACATTCAGTTTCAAACCTCCGTTTCTGTTTGGATGTTTTTTGATAATGATTATTCATTTCTTTAAAATCTCTAGGTTGGTTATTGAACTGGTTAATTTGAAGCAAAGTTCTCTAATAACTGTTGACTATTTTATTTTTTTTCGTCGCCAATGGACGAAGAATAATACTATTCTTATATTCCTTCCGTCCACAAATAATTAGACAATTCATTTTTTTGATGCCTTAAAATATAACATTTTAGCATTTGGATGTAACAAAAATATCAAATTTATCCTCATATTATATTCAAAAATGTAAATTTGATATTTTTATTAGATTCAAATATTAAATTGTTATATTTTAAGACTTCCTAAAAAAACATAATGTCCAATTATTTATGGACGGTGGATTACTTTTACAATGAATATTCAAGGAGGTGGAAATATAGAAACCAATTAGTATGATCTTTGGATGACAACTAACAAATGGTTTGTTGAAATTGATGTTTCCCATTAGATGATTAGATCATGCCTTATTTACTATCTTAATTACTAACCCTAATCGGAATCTATGTTTGGTCCACGGTCGGTTGCATATTTTAATTTATTAATCATATAGAAAATTTTTAATTTATCAATCATATAGAAAAAGGGAGACGGGAAATGTATGTTTAATTACAATTTTAATGTCGGCGCGTGACAAATTTCGTGTGTGGATAAATTAACGTTACTCTCATGTCATACATTTAGCCGATACAAAATCTTATTTAGATATACATGATTATTGAATAAGTCTATTATACTCAATTCAAATATATATAACTTATAGACCTCTTAATTTATCTAATCATAGTCATACATATATAATCACGCAAAATCAAAGTCTCTAATCATGAAAAGTAGTCACAACAATGACAATAAGAATAAGAACTTTGTTTTTGTATTTATATCATCACGCCTATTATATTTAAACAAGCTGATAATTAATCAAGGATAATTTTAGATATATCTGAAAGTGTTTCCTAAACATAGTATTCCATCTGCTCTATTTTTTTATTTTTTATTTTTTAGTTTTAACTGGTGATAATCTATAGTTCTTTTGGTGTTGTATGATTTAAATATTTTAAGGTTTCCTTTTTTAGGAGGTTTACTATTAGTTTAACCAAATGATTACATTGACTTTTTCTTGCAAGCCCGACTTTTTCTCCCACTTTTTTATGGACGTTAGTAGAAATTTTGTGCTACTATCCCTCAATAAACAAGAGATAATAATATTAATTCAAACAACTGTGTAGTACAATTTAATAAAGTTTCTTTTGAAATCTTTATTGTTAAGTGTTAAGGTATCATACAGTTAAAACTTAAACTCTTATTTTTAATATATATTTTTATTTGTGATATATTTTTAAATAAAAAAAATACAATATAAAATATTATGTAACATCTCATCTAGAATCTTAAACAATTAAGGAGAAATGAATTATGATATTAATTAAATTCAATATTGATGCTTAAAATTGGACAAAGAATAATAAGAGCCTATTTGATTGCCACAGTGGTAATTATTGGTGTATATGTATGGGACTTAGGAGTGGCTTTAACTTAAAAAATTTTTGAGTCAGAGTGTAGTGTGATGCAAATTATAAATCACAAAAATAAAATTTTATAATAAAAAATTATAGAAATATTTTGCAAATGTATATATAATATTCTATTTTTGTGACTTATATTTTATTTCCCATTAATATTAGATAATAAAGATGTTAGAGAGCCTTAACCAACATTTGGGATTCAACTTGGCTATACCCTAGCACCCAAGGCGTTCAAATTCTGCGTTGTTTTTATAGTCATATTTTGTATTGTTATGGATTTTTATTTTGTATTTTTTTTCAAAATAATTAATATGATAAATTTAAGTAAATTAAAGATCGCGACAATATTTTTCAAAATTTAATTATAAATAATTTATACAAATCTTTATTAGAAAATATTAATTTTTTTTCTATCTCCAAATAAAGTTTGAAAAATAACGCCGTGATCTTTATAACTTACTTAAATTTAACACACTAATTATTTTTAAAAAATAAACCATATCAATACAAAATAGTATTATAGAAACAACACATAACTTAAACTCGCAAGCCAAGTGACGTGCCTTTGTTTGATTGGTTTTAACTTTTTTCTTCATAGTACTCCATTAATACTTGTTCTCCCCAATTTGACTACCATTGTTATTTAATTTAATACAATCTCAACAAACATGCCTAATCATATGATATTATTTGCACTTAAATGCTATATAATAATCAAAGGAATAACATAGTCTGCAGGGGTCACGTGATTTGCAACAAGGAAATTATTTGGGGTCCATGAAATGATAACTGACTTTTGGAACCGTGAAATTCGCAGCCATGATGCTTTGCAATTCTTTCTTAATTTAATTTTAAAATCAATCGCTGATATTGAAAAATAATTTAATTTAAGTTTTAGGCAAAATCATTCTTTTAATTTAAGCCCCATTGGTTTGAAAACAACAGCTAGAATATGATCGGTGAAAAATGCAAAGCACTACTATTGTGTAGTTGTGTAAACTAGGCGAATTTGAACTTGCTCCTGCTTAGGCTGGGGCTCTTGATTAGACCCTAAATATACAAATCTTTACTTAGCAAGTGTACTAAGTTACTGTCATAGTTTTCTCTGTAAGAAAATCGAGTATCAATTTCTGAAGAATTCCTAGGCGTAGCAAAAATCCTAATAATGTTCGAATCGCGCAATCCTATCGTAAGAATTCATTTTTTAATTATTAAATTAACTAAACCAATACTACTCCCACTTTTTCCTTGGTTTTTGTTCCGATACGGGAGATTGTTTAGGCTACAACTAAAGCAACAATTTAATTAATAAACACGTAATAACAATAAGATTCTTACCTATAACAGGGAGTCCGATAGATTAGTTTCTGCTCCTAATTACCCTAAATAACAAGTTCCCATTGAGTTGATTTATAAAATCACAGAGCATTTCTTATTTGGTTTACTTCGATCTAGTGTGTCATCGGGAGTGTGTCAGACTCTATAGCTATGCCTAGACGATTTCTAAGTTATTTTATGCAGGTTCAAAAATCCTAGGCCATTAGACTAAACTAATTTACCAGATTAAGATTCCTCTAAATGATAAGTTACGATTAAATTTGTCTAGAAAATCACGGTCGTATATTATCCGATTTATCTCCACCTAGTCTGCCATCGGGAGGTTATCAAAATCCATAG
>MKEJ01024556.1:0-12132 GCA_001753735.1 Embelia ribes | reverse complement strand
AATTCCAAAAATATTGTAAGGTCTAACCGTGTATGATAAAAAGCATACCTTATTTAAACAGCGATCCAAATGCCTAATTCAACAATTCCCTCTTGGATTTAAATTCCTACAAAATAGAATTACATTCTAAAAATATATCTATAAATTGGAAAAATGCCTGAATTTAATTTTTGAACAACTAAAATTGGTAGATTTAATTATAAATTTACTCTTGCAACTTTTAGTTAATTTATAAAAATTAAAGTGGTAATTTTTTTATTAACAAAAATTACACTTACAACTTTAATTTAAATTCTCCACTTGAAATAAAAATGATTGGCTTAAAAGCCCTAATTTTCTTCTTAAAAATTAAGTCTAATTTAATGATAGAATTAAGGTAGAAAGGTTACCTTAATTTGGAAGAGCTTGGATGATTTAATTGATACTTGAATCTTGCTATTTTTCTTCCTAATTTGAGCTCTCCATTCTCTCTTAATTCTAAGTATTTAAAGACTAAGTGAAAAGAATAAGAAAAATGAAGACAAAGTCTTAAATTGGTCCCCATAGTTTCGGCTACCATGGGCCATCTTTGACCACAATTTAAATATATTTTATGTCAAACTAACCTTAGTCTTAATGAGCACTTAAAATGGAACCAAACTTGGGTCAAATTAGTCCACATGAAATCGGCCAAGGGGGGACCATTTTTGCTCAATTTTTAACACATGTTAATTGTGTTAATGGTGCTACAAGACAAGACTAACTTTAAAGCTTAAATGGTCTTTATATTAGAACTAAGTTGGTTGGCTTTTGTTGGCCTTTAATAACTGACCACTTGGGCATTTCTTGTGCCATTTGCACATTTAAAAATGGGTATTTTAGTATTAAATAAAGACTTGAAACCAATTAAAATAAATTCATAATTCCATTTTGCCCAACGTTGACTTTTTGACCAAAGTCAATCATAAAGTCAACTCCCGTAAGTTCATACCGAAAATTAAAATTTGATATTGTACAATCTCAGTACTTTCGTATTTATAATTCGTCGGTTCAATCAGAACTCGAATCGGACTTTCTGTCTGATTAAAATGCTAAATTTGCCAGTATTTCATATGAAACGAGCTTTCTACTTGCTCTGGTAAAGTCTTATCGTTTATAAATATCATTTGAGTATTATCAGCACTTATGATAATTTATGAAAGACACTTTATAATGAAAACACTGAATTAATTATCAATATACACTTTGTTATTGAATTTGAACGTGTTACATCATTCATATGTCTTTTTACTGTAATAAAATACTGTTACAGTTCTTTAGAAATTTTAGGGCCTTATAGCTATTGTATATTTGTATAATCAAGTTGTGGTTTGTAAATTAGTATGCCAAAATCTCTGATTATGCGATATTTTTATAGGATATGTGTTGTGGAAATAAACAGATACGATTGTGTATTTTATTATCTATTTTGTGTCTTCGTGGTTAGCGCTACCAGATTTTTCGGAATTCGGGGCGCGACAAAAATATTTACTCGATTCTCATACCAGCTAACGTGGCAAGGATAATATTTGAATTTGATTGGTTCTTAGATGAGTTGCATTAATGACTAGATTTAAGATTCTTTTTACCATATAAGCGGATAAAGAAATCAAGTAAAAAATTTGAATGAATATAGCTAGCAATGCTCATGGTTAAATTTCCAAAAAAAAAAAAATGCTCCTGGTCTAAATTTATAGACATAAATCCCATTGTAGTCAATAACTTACCTAAAAATTTGGTCTAAATTTAGAATGTAGTCAATAATTTATAGACCTAAATCCCGTCGTAGTTAAATTTAGCTTCACCTTAATAAATTTAGATGCAAAACTGTTGTATTGGAGCCAATCCTTTATGCAATTTTTTTTTTCCCCCAGAAATGCATTCGGAGTTTCATTTTGATAAACTTGAGATCAGGGATTTTCGTGTTTGGCCCGAAGTCGTGCAACACACCTAACTCAGTAAAGAATTTAAGCAAATAATAAACACATGCCAGGAGTGTAAATGTGGAATGCATTTAGTGACATGCAACGCAGCTTGATTTCAATTTTCAATTATATAACTTAGTTTATTTTTAATTAAGATAACACAAAATTTTTAACTTATTTAGGTCAAACTGTAAATAAGCTTAAATTTTAAGGTGAACAATCAAATATTCTTAATTTTTAAGCCAAAAAAAAAACTACTTCCTCCATTCCTTTTTAATTGCAACTTTAGTTAAAAAAAAAAAGGATTCATTCTTGGTTAATTGTTTATTTAAAAATCAAAAAATCATTGATTACTCTTTTTCCTAAATTTACCTCAATTAATTTATTAAAGTGAAATGTTTTAAGTTTTTAATAAAAAATAATAAAGTAAGATACTATTTTTTACTTTATAACCGAGATAAATTAATAATTTTATTAATTTTTGTGTTCTAACTAAAATGAAAATTAAAATAGGATGGAGCGAGTAAAAACTTAACAGCAACCAAACGAATAATAAATGCAGGCGAAAAGAAGTGTTACCGAACAATGGCAATAAAGTAATTACACATAACACCAGTGGTTAACATGTTTAGAGCTCCGAACTAGAACTTTTCTTCTTTTGGAAACTGAATCTATAGTCACGGGCTCACAGAAAAGGCCAATCATCCGCTTACGTGTCACGATCCTGTTCGTCTGTCGTTTCTATTAATACCAAATCATTTCACTCATAGCCTCATAGGCTCACAGCTGAGTGAGCAGATAGGGTAGTTCCTCTCTATCTCTCTCTCCTCCCCTCTCTCTCGTCTCTGCGTGGAACTGTCAGATCTGTCTCTCTCACGACCTATCTGTACGTATAGATGCTTCTGTGGTTGCGACGGTCTCTAATTCGCTTGGTGCAGGTCGGGAACTGCTTGGCCCAAGGTGGTGCCAACGTTAGGAAATTAGCTCCCGTCTTGCATCAACTGAATCGGAGTCCGCAGCGAGTGTGCTCAGCCGCGGTCAGATTTTTGAGATCGGGTGGGATTTGTTTTCATTACAGGTGTGGTCTTTTGTTATCGTTATTTTATTTTGCTTCTTTAAATGCAGATTTTATTGTTATTCAATTGCTATTGGTTATAAATTTTTGGCGAATTTTTTAAAGATTTTCATTTGTCCATGCACTATGAAGTGTAGATTTTGTTTATTTCATGCTAAGCGAGCTGATACGTACGACCCAATGGATTATTTGATTTAGTATTGCGTTTTTACAATTATAATTTGTGCAACTATTTTTGTAATAAAATTTGTATCATTTAGAAAACGTTTTTCTTACTATCTCCTAATTATCCTTTAACTTCCTGTTTATTCTAGAAGTTATATTGTATAAATTGATTCCAATTTCAGAAAATGTTTTATTTTATTTTTTTATTATTAACAGCCCATTTTTATTTTTTATTTTTTGAGTCAGTTACCTGATTTGATAAGCTGAAAACAAGAAAGGAAAATTTTGAGAAAATTTGTAAAAAAATTTGTTTTGATTTTGAATGTAACTTGAGGTATACTTTTAGTATTTGTAATTTTTAGTATTCTATTATGATTCTAGACTTCCAAAGAAAAAATAGAAAAATTTTAAATGAGAAACCTTCCGGTAATTGGAGGCTCTCCTGGGGTCAAGTCAAGGGCTAGGGATTAGCCGAGATGCCTAAGTTAAAATAAATAAAAATGAAGAAAAGAAAAACTTGACTGAGGAAATTATGAGAAATTTTCAAGATGTTGGAGAATGATAAAATCTAAAAAAGTTGCCACTACTGAATATTTTTGACCTTTTTCTATCAATGGTATCTTAACAATGGATATAAAAGTCAAAGCTTTGATTTTACTGGTGTTGGTTCCTTGAGAGCTTGTTTCACTCTTCTTTTCATGCTTGCGCAGGTTTCACGTAATTTTGTGCGGGAAACTAGAAAGAAATTGGTTGTCGATAGATTCAGTTGTGGCTTAAATATAGAAATGCATTGTGTCAGCTGTGAACTGGTGGATCCAGAACCTGTGTAGTTAGGGGATTACAATGTGTGGATGAGTTGGAACCTTGATTATATAAATGTTAACGAGAGATTAGCGAAAGTAGATCAAAGGCTCTACTAGTTTCATTGGTTAATGTGAAAGAGTGAATGAAAGATTTGAGAAAGTGAAATGTTGGCAATTATAGCAGATATGGAAAGCAGGGGGATGGTGTTTTTTTGGCGCCTTTGAGGGACCAATGAAAAACTACAAGCAACCTACAACCTTCACAAAATGCAATTTCAGCATGCTACTGCCACTTGCTTTAATTTGTTTCTGCCTATCTCCTGCAGTCATCCATTTTTCTTCCATTTCTTTCCCATAAGAAATCCCCAATTGCAAGCACGTTGTTTTCATATGAAATCTCAAATTTCCCTCATTGTATTTGGCTTCAGCAATGATTGGACATATGAAAAGTTGGCATAGTAGTTCGAAAATGGAAGAATTAGTTCCTCGTATTTGACTCAAGCACTTAAGGAATTCGTTTCCTTCGGATGGTAGATTTTCCTACCCAATAGCTATATGTGCCTGTGACTTGCTCCACACTTGGTGTTCTTCCTCCTCGTCTTGTAATTCTGGTTGTTTTCTTGTAGTGAACGAACTCAGTTATGGAATGCAGGAAGAGGATTTTGTTGCTAAATGAGCAAACTTATTTGGGTCTTTGTTTATGATTACATCGACCATTGTTAATGTGATTTAAGAATAGGTGCTCTATGAGTTGTAGTTGAACTCTGCATTATTTGTGGGAAGAGGGGAGGCCCAATTACTTTGAGCCCCTCAAATAGCATTTTAACCGTTGAATCGATTTTAAATCCTTTCCAACGGTTGTGATATATTGAACTGTTTTAAGGTAGAATTATTGGATCTAATTTTAAATCAATTTAATGGTAAAAAATGCTATGCGAGGGCCTCAAATTAAAAATGCATTTGAGCCCCTCTTGGTTCCAAGCTAAAGAACTAGAGCCCCTCTTGGTTCCAAGCTAAATGCGTCTTTAATATTCTGCACTCTTTACTGGCCGCCTATCCACAAAGAATTCTTCTATTTTAGGACCACTCGTCAAGTATGTTGAGATGGTTGTCTTTTCGGTCTTGCAAGAATAAATTTCTCTGATCAATCTTATCAGAGGATGACTACATTAGCGTAGGATTTGCATTTCAAACCTTGCTTTCACATGAAATTTTTATAATTGCGGTGCACTGCGGTGCGGAGCAGCCTCTTGTCTTTAGCCCCTCCCCATCTAATTGCTAATCCTTTTTTTTAAGCGACTAATTCTAAATATGGCTACGTGTCTTTCTCTGGACACCTCTATGCGTGGTATGTTCCCTTGATTTTCCTCAATTATTGGCGTAATAAATTTTTTAGAGATTTATATGAAGTGGTCAATTTTCTCTCTCTCCAAATATGATCCCAGCCTAAATCATTCACTATTTTGGTCGGTTGCTCGTGGAAAAGGCAATGAATATTCTTTTGCCTTAATCTTTTCCTCTCTTTATTTTATTTTATTTATTTATTGTTTTTTTTATTATTATTATTATTTTGCGCTACTTGTGTTTTATCTCCCTTCCTACTGATCCCCCAAAATATGATTCTAAATTATGCAGTTTTACTTTCACTATTTCCTAAACTTTGCTTGGTGGATGAAAACTTTCGTCTAGTCGCCTGTAATTTAGGGTACTCTCTTGAGAGGTGAATTTTGCTTTAACCTATAGGGAAGTTATTTTTGATAATTCAAAATGGCAACGTGGACCGTCTAAACAGCTTTTTTCTTAGTGTGTAAAAAAAGTATCACTTTAAAGTAACTTCCTTCTTCTTAATTATATGTTAACCTCCACCTGTACCCATAATTCTTCTGACAACTCTGCACTATATTCAAATTTTGTTTAATAACGTTTACTATCTCCGAAGTTTGTTACACAATATTGAGCCCAATGATAGCGGATGCTCAAATTTCATCCAATATATCGGAGATCTACACGGTCGACCATACAATTCCTTGAATGGTGCTATCCCAATATTCGAATGGTAATTGTTATTATATGAAAACTTGGCTAGATGTATGTGATCTTCCCAACTTCCCCCAAAATGAAGCATACATGCTCTTAACATGTCCTCTAAAGTCTGGATAGTCCGCTCGGTCTGTCTATCTATTTGAGGATGTAGGCAATACTCTTTGTCAATTTTATATCCATAGCATTCTTCATCCCTTCCTAAAACTGTGATATAAATCTTGGACCCCGATCTTATATGATAATATAAGGTACACCATGTAACCGAAGGATCTCCTTCATTATAACCAAGCTAATACTTCCACTCTGTTTTCTTTCTGAATCGGTAAGAAATGGGTTGACTTTATTAGCCTATCAATGATCACCAAGATAGTGTCCTTTCGACCTCGTGATCTTGGAAAACTACTCACGAAATCTATTGTGATATGCTCCCATTTTCATTTTTATATCTTAAGTGGTTGCATTTCACTGTCTACCTTCTTTCGATCCTCTTTTACTTATTGACATGTCAAATACCAAGCCACAAACTCAGCGATGTATCTATTTAGACTTGGCCACCAAAATGTGTGAATCAAGTTATGACAAATCTTATTCCCCCTTGGATACACCGCTGACTATGACTGGTGTAACTCTCTTAGTATCTTTTCTCTGATCGACTTCGATACATATATTCGACCTTGATATCTCAACTTTTTACTGTCCCCAACTGTCCAAACTCGTGACTCCCCACCCTGAGCTCTAGTGATGAACTTCTGTGACCATGCATTATCCCATTGAGACTCGATAACTTTAGCTACTAACTCGGATTGTGCAAGCATAGAACGCAAAGTGATATGCACTCCTTCGGTAATGGACTCATTATCAACGAACTCTAATTCGAATGCACCAAAAGTATTCATTGCATCCCACTTATCATATATGAAATATGTTAAAGGACATTGAGTTAAATGACTCAATGCATCTTCTACCACGTTTGCTTTTTCCTGGATGATACTGAAAATCAAAGTTATACTGCTCCAAGTATTCCATTCATCGTCTTTGGCTCATATCCAAATCCCACTGTGTGAAGATATACTTGAGGCTCTTGTGATCAAAGAACACCTCAAATTTCTCTCCGTAAAGATAGTGCCTCAATATCTTCAATGCAAACACAACAACCCCTAACTCTAAATCTTGTGTCGGGTAATTTTGCTCATATATCTTCAACTATCTCGAAGCATACGCTACTATCTTCTCAGTCTGCCTCAAAACACAACCCATGCCTTCCTTTGATGTGTCACAGTATATAGTGTATCCCACTATCCTCTCAGGAATAACAAACACGGGAGTTGTAGTCAACAATTCCTTCAGTTTAGCAAACGACAACTTACATCTAGCATCCCATTCAAATTTGACCCCATTGTATGTAAGGTAGGTTATGGGAGATGCTATCGTATAGAAATCCTTTATGAAACTATCCTAGTAACCTATTAGTCCTAAGAAACTACAAATCTCAAAGACATTCTTAGGATGCTTAGTTCGAAACAATCTCAATATTCGACAACATGCCCCAAGAACTTAACCTCTTGAAGCCAAAACTCATATTTCGATAATTTTGCATACAATTAGTGCTCTCATAATATGAACAATACAAGTCTCAGATGCTCTAGGTGTTCCTCTTTAGTCTTCGACTATACCAATATATTATCAATAAATAAGATGTAAATATATCTAAATACTTTCGGAACACCCTATTCATCATATCCATAAACACTGGTACAGCGTTCGTCAATCCAAATGGTATAGTAAGAAACTCAAAATGCCCATAGTGAGTTCCGAAAGCAGTTTTTTTGACATCTTCTTTCCGGACTCTCAACTGATGGTAGCCCAAATGAAGATCAATCTTCGAGAAACATTTTAACCCCTTCAAATGATTGAACAATTCATCGATAAGTAAGTGTATCACTTTTTGACTTTGTAACCACCCAAGGGATGTCTCGATCACCAATGTATTGAATAGCAACTCCCTCATTTGGATACAATGTAACTCGACGATGGTCAAATTCTATCACAATATGATTGCCCGATAACCAATCCATACCCAAGATGACATCAAATCTAGACATGTCTAGAATAAGAAAATCATAAGTAAACTCATGATCAAAGATAAAAATGTAGCAACAATGATACAGGAAACTTGGAATGATAAATATGCCTAATAGAGTATCTACCGAAACTTGTGTATCTAAAGCCTAAGGCACTAAACCCAATGCTCTAACCGTACCAGCAACAATAAAAAAATGAGATGTACCCATATAAAAAAGAACATGTACATATGATAAATGACATAATAGTGTACCATGAATAATGAACGTTTGTACTAGAGTAGTAGAGATCTCCAAAAGTACATACATGCGCATTGGTGCTGTTAATACAAGAGTAAATATGTCTCCTTGATTTCCCATTCCTTGCTGTCCACCACGACCCTACACTATCGACTTGGAGTAATATACAGCACTGGAAGTACGTATCAGTAGTCTGACCCTTTGTTGGTAGCTTAGGGCAAACCTTCTGCATGTGTCCAAGATCCTTACAATTAAAGCACCTGATAGTAGGGAAATAAAGTATAAATATGCCATACCTCCTTATATCTATTGTAGGTCTGTCGATCCATATTACCCCACCCTATTCCACCGATGTCGATCATTTTTCCTAACTGTCCCGATGAGAACCCTATCTGGTCATTTCAGCCTCTATTCTTCTCACCCTGATACTGAATTTGTCCTTAAGACTGTTTCCCTTGATTCGGATCCCTCTTCTTGTCATATGAGCGCCTTTCAAAATCATCAATGGCCTCTTGCTTATCAACCTTCTGAACTGCCTTATCAAGCATTATTGGCCTGATAACTATCACAACCTGACAGATACGAGGTTATTGTCCTTGCACAAACTTCTTTACTATTGTAGCATCTGTCAATATATATAGTTTGACATATCGGATCAATGCCATGAAATCTATCACATACTACTTAACCGAATAGGAACCTTGAACCAGTGTCATGAATTCATGTAGTTTCTCATCTTGGAACCTCTATGAACAATATTGGTTTAAGAAAATCTCCTTGAACCTTTCCTATGTAAGATCTGCCCTATTGTTCAAGTATGTGAACCCTTTCCACCATTCAACGGCTTCATCCCGCAAGAACAATAGTGCCATTTGTGCCATGACCAACTCATCAGTTAAACCCATCATACGAAAATGATGTATACCCCATCAACATCTACACCTCTGTAGAAAATAGGAAAATCGGACCGACCAATTTCCTTCTATGCCCGCACAACCTGATCCCTAATAGTTTGGTTGCTAGGTTGCTGAATATTCATAGTCTCAAGTATAGTCCTGACTGCTACCGCAGTTTGTTGGGCCATCTGCTGGGCTATAATGGCTGCTAAGTATTGTAGGTATACTATAAGTGTCAGAACAACTTGAGTTGTGCCTGCCATAGGTGCAAGTGCTGTAAAAATCACTTCTTGGACTCCCACTGATGCGACCTCCTCCTTAGGGTATGCATAGGCCACTGGGACATAAGGAACCCTTCTCCCACCACGACCACAAAGACCTCCCTATCTATCATGACCACCATGTCTACATCCACGTCCACGTTTGCATCCACCACGTCCTTGATGGTTCATCTATAAGGAAATTTCAACCTGATTAATCTCATGTACACATTGGATTAAAGAAGAAATCTAGATATATACAAATCCTAAATAACTTATGCTCAACCTTATCCATTAGTAGGGATCCGTGTTAGACTTACAGGGTGTCCCCTGTCTGTCTAACGCAGAGCTAAGTGTAAAAAACGGTCACTATAAGTTACCAAGTCCAAAAGTATATATATAAGAATAATACGACATGAATTGAGGTCTGTTAAACATTTACCTGACAGTCTAGATGCAGCTTACTCGAGATGTTCTACCCGACAGACCCAATAACTTATAGTTCCCAAGGTAATTGTAAACTTAGAGCTTTGATACCAACTATAACATCCTGGGTTATATAGCAACCCCAAGTACATCACTATATGAAATAACATGAATAATTCAACCAAACGAACTACTGGATATATGTTACAAATCTCCAAATATAACACGAAGTCTTAAAAAGGCCTTATTAACATATTTTATGGCCGAACAATACACAATAATGAAAATGATAAATAGTCTTAATAAACTACACAAAAGTCTGAAATCAATAATACATTCTCGAGTGAGCTTCGACCTATCCTATCTCAAACTCTCTGATTCTTAGTTCCCAGTTCTACTTGGTATTTTCATATAAATGATAGTTGAAAAACCAACCAAGTAGGTACAGTCATAATGATTTCTAGTTTATTAAAAGAATGCCAAATATGTTTATAAAACTATCAAAGTATGAAAGTAAATCATACTATTCCAATACTATAATAAGAAATCATAAAACCGTTATCTCATCTCGTCCAACCTGTGCATGTATAAAATTTCATGGTATACATAATTTGCCAAAATAATAAATATAATACTAACAACCTTTACGTGTAAAGTCACTGCAAATGGAATGATCACCGCGGGACTGGGTCACACTCAATCATATAGTTACTAAGGCTATCATCCAAGTGCATCACTTCAAATTTTGGACATATAGCTTCCAAGGCCTAAAAGATACTTTGAACATATACCTTGGATATATTGCTTCAAAGGCCTATAGTATATCTGAGACATATAGTTTCCATAGTCCTAAACATACCAAATTCGTTATAACCTGATATCATTAATTTTCATGATTAAGTTACTTATTCTCGCAACCTTAACTCATAAATTTTATGATTCAGTTACCTATATCTTTTCCATAATGTTCTAATGTCTAGTACATTATTTAGGGCTCAACTTATAGTCCTTAAAATGATTACTAATCAAATTCTATTATTTAGCATTTTCGGTGTTATATCCAAATCAACAGTTCGGTATTTTGATCATATCTCACAAACCGTAGATCCATTTAGCCCAAAATTTATAGGTAGAAAGATATTTCATTTATTCATAACTTTCATGTTTTGAGAAAAATTTAATTCTAAGAGTAGAGGTACCAAATTAGAGTCCAAAGTGTTCAGGTTATAATAGAACTATAGACTGACAATAGCTTGGTATTTTTACAATATTTCTCAAGCCGTAAATTGGATTGAGGATTATTAGATAGTATTAGAAATAAATTTCATTTATATACAACTTTTATGTTTTGAGAAAAATTTAATTTGGCATGTAAAGAGGTCAAATTAAATCCTAAAGGACTCAAGTAGCAATAAAATATCAAACTGACTGTAGCTCAATTCTTTAGCCATAGTTCTCAAACCGTAATTCTTTTTAAGTCCAAACTTTACAGTAAGTAATATATCTCAATTATCTATAACTTTTATGTTGAGTATAATTTAATTTGAACCGTAAAGAGGTCAAATAAGAGCCCAATGTACTCGAGTTATAGCAAAATATCATACTGATAACGGCTCGGTATTTTGACAATATTTCTCAAACTGTAAATCCATTTAAGCCCAAAAGTTATAGTTAGAAAGGTAGTCATGTATCTGCAACTTTCATATTTTGAGCAAAATTTAATAAGACTTATAGGGGTGTCAAAACAGAGCCCAAAATGCTCAAATTATAATAGAAAAGCAAAAAGACAGAATTAACTTCGAATTTATATAAGTTTTAAACCGGTTATAAAAACCTTAAAACTAATATTTGCTCCATTAATTCAATAGCATAGGATTCAAATTCTGGAACGTACCTAATCCAACGACTAAAGGATTGCTCGAAAAAAATAGGAAAAGATCCCGGAGTTACTACCCGAACACGAGTCATCAAAATGACTAAGACGAGATGAGAAAATCGAATCCACGATTAGTTTTCCTCCCGAACGTCTTCTCTTCCCGGAATAAGCAAATATTTCAAAGTCAAAGTACTAGCAACGTTTTGTAAAAGGAAATAAAATAAAAAAGGAGAATAAGATAGTAAAAATATTGTAAGTCCTCATTCTCATCCATAACTAACAACTTTTTATGATTTGCACGGAGTGTAGAAATAATGAAGTGTG
>MKEJ01024555.1:0-18484 GCA_001753735.1 Embelia ribes | reverse complement strand
TCTTCTTGCCAAACAGCAAAAAAAAAAATTCGGATAAACTTGAATCCATACACGAGGGCAGTAGTCTTATAAAGGAATCTAAAATAAGCATGCTAGTCCATCAATATAAAATGTTCCGTATGCTTAAAAACGAAACAATTCCCCTCATGCATGAAAGATTCATTAAGATTATTAACTCCTTGAAATGTCTTGATAAAAAATATTCCAATAAAGATATGTGCTTGAAAATTTTACGCAGTCTATTTAGAAGTTGGCTCCCCAAGGTCACCGCACTCATGGAGGCGCAAGACTTTGAACATACACTCTAGACTCACTTATGGGTTCCTTGGCCACCTACGAAATCAATTATGAAGGATTGAAAAATAAAGAACAGGAAACCAAAGAGAAAAAGAAATGGAGAATCGCTGTAAAGAGTACCTCGCAAGAAAAAAGTAACGAGGAATCAAGTGAAGATGATATGACCCTCATCGTTAGAAAGTTCAACAAGTTTCTGAGGTTCAAAAAGAAATGAGGAAGGTATTTCCAAAAGATAAGTAAGGGAGAAGTAAGCAAAAGCCACATCATATGCTACAACTGCAATAATCGAGACCATATTATGGTGGATTGCCTCATAAAGGTTGAGGAGAAAAAAGAAAGGAAGGAAAGACGTCAAAAGAAGAAGAAAGCAGGGGACAGTTGCGATGAGGACTCAAGCTTAGACGAAAAGTAAGAAGTAGCAGATTTTTGCCTCATGGGTATTGAAAACAACCTGGTACACTATTCATTTAATGATTTATCTATTTCTTTTGAATTTTCTTATGATTAATTACTTGATGCATTTGAGAAATTGTATAGTAAGTACCAAAAATTGAGAAAAGAACATAAAATTTTAAAAATGAAAATAATTATTCCTAGTCTGAATGATACTTCAACTAATGATTCTTTGAAAAAGAAAATTCAAATTCTCACCAAGGAAAAAGATGATATTGCTAAAAAAAAATATTGGTTTGAAAAAAAAGATTAAAAATGTGAGTTACACCCTAACCAAATTTACAAAAGGTAAAAAAGCCTTAGACAAGATCCTTGGTTCTCAAAAGGGTTTTTATGATAAATCAGGTCTCGGTTATATTGGTACTTCTAACTATAAATATGTAAATAATTTCTTCTCACATGCACCGTGTATTCATTGTAATCAACATGATTATATTTCATTTGAATGCCCACATATGTATAGAGTAACCAATAAGGGCTTGAAATGGGTTGTTGAAACTCATATTCAAAGTCCAATCATTTAGGATTGCATATTTTTGAATGGTTGCAAATCATTTTCAATTATACTTGGAACTTGAGCAAAATTTTGTTATAAAATCAGTTTATACTCACAAAATTATCACTTGTGATATGATCATTCAATTGATTTTCAAAGGGGGAGTTGTGTATCCAATAATGCAAACATGTGATATAAATGTTTCAAAATTGGTATGTTGGAATTATCAATAAATTTTATTTTATCAAAATATTGAATGGGGAGACTTTGTGCTACAAAAGATCAAATATTTTTTATCATATATATAGATAATTTTCAAGTTATTTTGATAAGAAAATAAAGGGGGAAAATTGATTCTTAAACTTTTATTTTTCAACAAGTGCTCAATTATAGCTTCAAAATTATTGAAAAGTGAAAATTTTCATATCTTATTTCATACAACTTTATATGGCACCACTTTTACATTTATACTTTGAGTTTGATTTTAAAATATATGAATACTTTATTATATTTTGATGATGCCAAAGGGGAAGAAATTTGAGAAAGATACTAAAATTATTTGTGAAAATTAATTGCTTTAAAAATTAGTTTACACAAATAATTGATATTTGTTAAATACCCATTACTTTATATGCTCATATATTTTTTTATATACACTTAAGTTGAAGGAACTAAATTAAACTTAATATCTTAATTTTGTTATCGTAAAAAATGGGGAGATTGTTGGCCCAAATTTTGAGCAAGTTTACGTGGAGTTATAAAGTTTATTACAAGCTCAAAATACAATTTCAAGAAAAATAAGTCTCGAAAAATTAGAAGCTTAAATGACATATTTCCAGGAAAGCTATTTGTGTTTAAGGAACGAAATCAAACTAACAGTTAAACAAAATTTGACCATACTTGGACATGCGACCGCATACGGATTTAAGGTGTCCATACACGAATGTAAGTCTATCCGTACATAGACGCAAGTCTGTCCGTACATGGACGTAAGTCTGTTCGCACACTGACAGGGTAACCACGCATGAACAAGAAGTCAAGAGCATGCGGACAAGTGTTCATATACGGACAAGAGGCTGATCGCGTACGATTATGAACAAAAAGTAAAGATTGTTAATCTCATTGCCATGTCTCAACGATTGCTGCCATAACTCAACTCGAGCTCGAACAGTATGAATAGAGGGCCTCTTCAATACTTCAATCAACCCCTTCAAGCACTCTCATCTCTCTAAGCAACATGCTTAAGCATTTTAAATTTCATAGTTGTTCATCGTTGTGAGGGTATACTCGCATTTGAAGGGTTGTCTCAAATAGACTGGTCAGCACCCCTGAATCTAATTGGGTTGTAACAATTATCTTGGTGATAAAGGAACCACAAACAATGCTTGAAAGAGTGGATGTAGCGGATCAACGGATCTTTGGCCAAAGCATTATAAAATTCTGTTTACAATCTCTATCCCTTTAACTTTTTTCATATTAGTTATTTGTTTTATTAGTATTCTTGCGTTAAAGTTTTTAAAGGGTTATTTTATCAAAAAGTTTTTAAATTGTATTTTAATACAATTCAACCCCCTCTTACATTTGCCTAATAGTCAACATTATACTTTGTTCTCATAAGGTTTTTGAATATTTTAGAATGCACATGAGGTATTTGAAATTGTATTTTGCTCCTATCGCAAAATTAAGGTTTGAATTTCAGGTGGAAAAACCATTTTATTTTATTAATTTTAAAGTTTAAAATTGTGAAATTAGATAAACACTATACTATTCAATCTAATTATATACATAATTATACAATACAATTTTAAGAAATAAAAAAAAATAGAAAGAGTGCTATATAAGGTTTATTTCGGTAATTTTTAAGGGTAATTTGTGGTTTTAAAGCTAAATTCTACTGTGTCCCCAAAATATTTGGGGTAAGGTGCAATTGACACATAAACATCATGGGGGATAGTGTAATTTCAAAAATCTCAGGGATAATATGAAATTGTCAGAAACTCATGAGGGCAAAGTGTAATTTACCCTTTAAATAAATTTTGTTATGCATGTTTTTTAGCTTATAATAACATTAGCTAAATTTTTTGACTAGTTTGATTAGAATATGCGTCACGCTCTCATAATAATGCATATAATATGTACAAAATAATTTTAACATTTTATGCAAAATGCAATAATACTCGTTATAATCATAGCATGATGATGACAACAGCATTTATAATCTGCTAGCTATAGATTTTATTTAACAGATGTAAATTGAACAGTACTAATTTATATGCACTTATCTCATTTATTATAATTTATTCTCAATATATATTATGAGTAGAATTTTTGGATACATTTTCAAACAAAAATAATTTAAAAGGCGTTCTTTGTAGGCCACACACATTGTGCTGCGCGTGGGTGTCCCACAGAAACTAACCATGAAACAGCGACGAATGTTCACGAACGTGTGGTCGGCGGCAACAGCCGTTAGTCGTCGTCACTGCTTCCGTCAAACCCAAACCTCAATAACTCTCCACTTCCGTACACAACCGTATGAGTCAACAGTCAACACCAAAAATCGCCGTTACCGTTACTTCACGGATCTTATACCCCCTCTATATATATATCTCTCTCCCAAGTTCTGCTTTTCGGCCTTTCCCATTTCTCTAATTCGAACCAAACACTAGCTATAAACAATTAATTTGTATACGTATTTATCCTTGAAGATCAACACCCGTATCAATAATCTAATTTCTGCGTTTAATTTCAGGTGATTGTTCTATTTCTTGCATAAGATTTTGTGGTTTGGTGTTATTTGTTAAGTCTTTCTTTAGATATGACTTTTTTCTCATTAAGCTGCTGAGAAATGTATGGCGGCCTAAAAATTCAACTTTCTTTTTTATTAAAAAATAAATAAAAATCCACCTTCTTAAGCAAAGTCAATTAACTATTTGGTATTATATATTTGGGACAAGACTTGTGCTTTATTGGGTATCAATAAATCAAAGAGGTGACAATGTTTTGGGGGTTTTCTTATTTGTATCTGTTAATTTCCTATCCACACTTCTCACCATCCAAATAGAAGAGGGGCTGAGGATGGGATGAGGGGTTATATATATATTTTTCCCTCTTGTTTGATTTAGGATGGTTTTTTTATTTAATTTTTTGTGTTTTACTTGCATAGGTTGTGTTTTTCTCAAGCATCGAGCGAAAATAATTGGTGAGGACTTGGGAGTTTTGTGATTTTTCATATCAGGATTAATTAACAAATATGCTTTTATTATTTGATCTCAAAAGAGGCATAGAAGGTTTGCTGAACCAAAAGCTAGGCAGAATTAGGTGAATTTTGTTGCATATATTTGATCTCTCTTTGTAAACATGATTCATCATTCATTTAAACAAAAACTACACTTGAAAGATTTCAGTTTTGTGCTTGTTTCTCAAATTGGACATTTTTGAATGAATATTCATAGACAAGTAAAGATTCTTGTTCAAAAAATCATGTGAATACTTGTATAGACATCTTCGTGGTTGCATAATATGAGTTGATTTTTTCCTTACAAATAGAATAAAAGCAGTATCTAGCCACATAGGTATTTGTACAATTTCAGTTGATGATTGTCGGTCTGTGAATCGTTTTCTTTTTGTTAACTATTGGAGCTTTATAGGCATAGATGTTGCTTTAAGCCATTCAATTTCTAATATATTTCATTCTATCGGAGCTTAGTAGGTATGAGTATGAAGATTTCATGTTTGTTGGTTCTAATGTTTTTGTTTACGCTGTAATGGAAGTTTGAAGTCAGTATTGAGTATATGTTATCAATTCATGTGTCAGTAAATTAAGGCTAGAGGGATTTATCTAATATTTAACATATTGGGAGCGATTTTTTTAGAAATGAAATGACTATTGCGCATAACAATAGTGGAAAATGCTTATATTTTATCGAGTATCAGTAGAATTTTGAAAACTTTGCGGAAGTTGTGGACAGCCACTGTGTCAAGAAACTGATAGAATTCATAATGGTTTTACCTTTTTTTTTTCTTTTTTTTTTTTTTTTTTTTTTTTTTGTATTTGTTCTTTGTAGATTTTGCGAGAGTACGCGTATTTATGAGAGATTTCTTGTAATTCTGAGGAAATTTCCCTTTTGACCTTTGTCTAATGTTACAAGTTATATGATTCTAAATATCAGCCTATGTTATAAGAACTTAATCGTGTTTAAAATGATTTGTGTTACAGGTTGGACTTCTTCAAGTTTATTCTTTAAGCCGCAGCGCTGATGCGTGTATACTAGCATGGACTCACGCCATTTGTTAGGATACGGTGTTACTGGTACAGACTTATCCGTCACTTCCAATCCCTTGGTTCCCTCTATACCTGCTCGACTTTTCAATTCCTTAAAATTTGACCCTAAAAACTCCCCCAAATCCCCTTTCTCATCTCACTTTGACTCGGAGACTCAGACCACTCTAAGCAATAGCCCAGACGAAAACAGCTCAACAGACAATCTCTCCAGTTCTAGCCCTTCCTGCAATTCATCTTTTGAAAGCAAATGTCGTTTTCGTTTTCAGAATGCAACCGCTGATCCCAACGTGAGATACACTTTGCAAGAACTAGAAATTGCTCTCATGGCGCCTGATGACGATGAGGAAATAGCGACACCAGCTCAAAGGTCTATGTCGTGGAGTCCGGGTGCTGAGACCTCCCGTGTGTCTCACTCTCAGCTGTCTGATCCTACCAGGTATGGTCACCCATCTGGAGGGTCTCAAATGCAGATGCATCCGCACTTGCAAGGGGTCCCGCCTAGTAACTTAAAGCAGTTGTTAATTGAGTGCGCTAAGTCGCTTGCTGAAAACCGTATTGATGATTTTGAGAAGTTAAAGGATAAAGCTAGGAGTATGGTCTCGATCAGCGGAGAACCGATTCAGCGCCTCGGAGCATACATGATAGAGTGCTTGGTTGCGAGGAAAGAGTCGTCTGGAACAAACATATACCGCACCCTCAGGTGTAACGAGCCCGCTGGACCAGATTTACTATCGTATATGCACATCCTATACGAGATCTGCCCGTATCTGAAATTCGGTTACATGGCGGCCAACGGAGCAATTGCCGACGCATGCAAGAACGAAGATCGAATTCACATTGTCGATTTCCAGATCGCTCAGGGGACTCAGTGGATCACACTCCTACAGGCCCTTGCTGCTAGGCCTAGTGGTGCCCCCAAGGTTCGGATCACGGGGATAGACGATCCGGTCTCCCAATACGCCCGCGGGGATGGCTTGGATTTAGTTGGGAAACGGCTAGCGGCTTTGTCGGAGAAATTTAATATTCCGGTTGAGTTTAATCCGGTCCCAGTTTTTGCACCCGATATAACCAAGGAATTGCTAAACATACGGCCTGGTGAGGCATTGGCAGTGAATTTTCCCCTTCAGCTCCATCACACGCCTGATGAGAGCGTGGATGTGAATAATCCGAGGGATGGGCTACTGAGGATGGTGAAATCTCTCTCTCCGAAAGTGGTGACTTTAGTCGAGCAAGAGTCGAACACGAATACGGCCCCTTTCCTGGCCAGGTTTGTAGAGGCTTTGGGCTATTACTCAGCTATGTTCGAGTCGATAGATGTGACTCTTCCGAGGGATAGGAGAGAAAGGATCAGCGTGGAGCAGCATTGCTTGGCAAGGGATATAGTGAATATAATCGCGTGCGAGGGGAAAGAGAGGGTGGAGAGGCATGAGCTGCTGGGAAAGTGGAAGTTGAGGTTTATGATGGCTGGATTTCGTCCATATCCATTGAGCTCGTACGTGAATTCGGTTATTAGGGGTTTGTTAAGGTGCTACTCGGAGCATTATTCGCTGGTGGAGACGGATGGGGCTATGCTGCTTGGGTGGAAGGATAGGAACTTGGTCTCTGCTTCTGCTTGGCATTGATCTATAGAGGTTTTGTGCTAGAATGCCTATAACACAGCCTCTAGAGATCTTGTAAGGTTTTGATATCATTAGTTAGTATACTTTTTTCTTTTTTGGTTTTTCGTTATTTTCGTTTCTCAAAAGTAAACATGGTATCATAGCATGTATAATGCAGATTTTGTGTTCTTCTTTGAGTTTCCATTGGTTCATTCAATATATGGTATGGCTTTATTTATGTTTACCGATTAGCAGTTTACTGAGTGATCATATGTCGTTGAGAAATAAAATGATTCTTATATGCCAATTATGTTATGAATCATTATGTTACAAGGATCGAGTTGCGCAAGATTCATCGTAGTTGAATGTTGTCCAATAGCATATCTCGATGAAGCCAAATGGTGCAACAAAGGAAAGCGTATACGAAGGTTTCTCAGAGAAGTGGTTGTCCGATGATGCTGGCGACCAATTGCTTAATAAATTAGGTTTCTGATTGGATTACGAATCATTTGAAGACTCAGTTGATGACATTATGGGACACAAGTGTATGATGTTTTCCTCCCCCTGAGCTCATTGAAACATTTCAACCCTAAATTTTTAGGTCTTGCTTTTGCAGAACATCCTTGTTAGAGATAGAGAACCTAGCTATATACCAAAAAAGCGACTTGTTACTCGCCCACCAAATCAATTTACAGTGAGTTGTAATTCAAAGCACCTCAATATGGCGTTAGTTAAATTGCAGAGGCACTAAAAAGATCACGAACCACCATCTAATGACAATACTAGTAATGACAGATATACCTTCTGCTACAACTTTTTCTTTCATTTTCTTTATTTATTTTTTAATGTGGGAGCTTTGCGCACTAGGTCGTTATATAGTGAAAACTCTTGTAATCAGATGTCACCATGATACCGTCTAATTAGATTTTACGAAAGTTTGAGCCGGAGAGGCAAGGAGTAGCGTTCGCAGTGTAATGTTACCAGAAGCAGCATGGTGTACTATGGAAAGGCGGCTTTTGAGCTCAAGAAAAATGTCTACAACACATCGCAATATGTTAATATCGAGTGATATTAGAAAAATGCCTTAACCCAATTGCGGTGCTCAAGTCCTTCCTCACTTGAATCGTTAATGTTGCAAGAGCGATATTAGACGTTACATATTGCAAGAGCAGATTTTTTTTTTCACTTTCTGAAACAATGCTCTGAGATTTTTCCGTTCTTAGCGTCTGTGCCAGTATATCAACATGAGACTAAGCTAGTTTAGGGATTGCAATGGGGGTGAATTTTCATCGTATCCGATTCGTCCAAAATCGATTATAATCTGTTAAAGGTATCCTATTGATTTTTTGATGGATATGATTTTCAGAGCAGGTGCTGATTGGGATTTGGCATTTAACATCGGGGTATTGGGTATCCAGTACCCAGTTATTCTAATAGAGTACCCGGTATCCGATATCAATTTGGTACCTATTGAATCTGAATAAATATATATATTTATGTTTATTTCTAAATTATATACATATAATATCATATGAAAAATATATTTCTATATAAAAAAAAAATATATGTTTAAAATGTAACATGCAGTGTTCGTTATAACGTCTACTTTCGTATGACTATTTTAGTATAATTTTTTTTATGACTTTTTTTTAGTTATGAGACTTATTTAATTAAATGAATTTTTATTTGCGTTATATATTATTTATGATTATTTATTGAGTTGATTGTCAATATAAATTGTTAAGTTTTGTAAAAAATTATATAAAAATTCTAAAGATAAATTGATCTGCAAAATCATAAATGAGCCCGGTTAAGAATAAATGGTAAATATTATTTAAACGAGTATCTGAATTTTAAGCGGTGCAATATTGATATTTAATTGAAAATTTTAAATAAATTTGGAGTGGATTTAATATATAATTTTACTAAATGATAATAATTATGGTAAAATAAAATTTGGAGGTTACCCTCATTTTGAGTATATATTCAGGTTTTTCGCACGTTATTTTCAAAAAGTTATTGATAACGGCGATGCACGTTTTCACACGCAACTATTCAACTCTCTTCCTAAGTAATTCCTGAGGAACGTTATTGTTGTGTATAAAATGGATAGTGAGAGGCAGCCTGACAGGAAGCTGCTGAGCAATTCCATCCCGAGTATTCGGGCTACTAATTTTTAAATAATTGATTGAAATAAAATATATAAATTTTTGAAAGAAAAAAAATAAATGAAATTATTTTCAGTCGCTAATTTAAAAATTTATATTCCTGATGTTCGCTATCCATCTCAACCAAGCAGGCCCCCGGATCGGTGTAAAGTCATCTTAAGGGTTCTATTTTTGCTGGCATTGAGTTTAAATATGATGGATTAGAAATACGGCATTTTCTTTGCTATGCTGAAAAAGAAAAGTTTATTATGCATTAGTTTTTCAAATCTCTTATCATATCCAATAATACAAAATATGAACCTCAACTATAGCCTTCAACCAAATGACATTCTTCATCGTGCGCCACTTTTTATTACAAAACTAAATTCACTCATATTTATTTATTAACATAAGGTAATATTATTACCATTGAATGCGCCACCTAAGATTATAAATTTTGAATACGACACTTGTTAACATAAAAGTTAAATTTTATGTTATTTTCGTTCTAATCGCAACAAATATCTCTCTATACAATTGACATGTTGGTGCTATTATCACTCCAATCTTATTAAGTGTGTCTTTACTTTTCTGACATGTGTTTATTTTTATTTTTTTGACATGTGTTTATTTTTATTTAAGAATATAAATATTCCCATAAGATGTGATAATTCAAAATAAGAAGAGATATGAAAACTAGGATAAATATGGTAATTTATATAAGCATTTAGAATAGATGCCTTTTCAATCCATACAAATTTAGATGGATGGAAATTAGGACATGTTGAGGCTTTCAAATTAAATCCATATACGTGTTAACACAATTAAAAGATTCACAAAATAAAATCGCTTTAACTCAAAATAAAATCAATAAATAACTATCAAATTATCAAAATGGGTTAGTTTCTAAAACTATTTACAAAAATGGATCACTTTTGTAACTATTTATCAAAATGGGTTACTTTAAACCAAAATACCCTTATAATTTATTAGTTTGTAAATTATTCTTTACTATAAGCAACAAATATAAATTTACACTTATTTCATAATAAATTTAAGTTGAAATAAGCTTAAGTTGAGTTTATTAATATAATATGGAGATTATTTATTCAATATTTTATTTAAAATGTTATAAGAAAACAAGTTATGACAACTATTTTTTTCTGGATAAATGAGTAAAATTGCTTTATCTTTTTCTGATGTGCTTTGATTTAGCTAATTTATATAAAAACTATTAAAGGTTAAAATAAACATATTTTCAGAATACCAGATTAAGCAAACTATTATTTTATAGGCCCCGTACATACATATTGAAAAAAGTTCTATTTCATATTGATATAAAACTTAATAAAAAAATGCTTGTATTTTAACACATCTAGTAAAGAACAAATATAACTCATATTATTTAGCTATTTTTTCATTTTAAATTTTTGAATAATATTTTTAAATTTGATAATAATATATTTGTAATAACTCAATTACATAAAATTTATATTATTCCAAATTTTTAGGATATACTAGTAAGCTAAATATCTTATTAAACCCGTCTGTATTGAATAGCAGCTTTTTTTGCGTCCCATATTTTATTAATTTATGTCATACATTTGCTTCACTTAAAACGGATTTTTTATTATATTTTATTTTGTTGGATTTGATACTCATTGTCGATTAAATACATACACATTGGTCGCAATACATATCAAGAATAAACATCAATAATAGATATGGAGAATAAGAATAGATGTTAGATTTTGGACAAAATAGTATTTTTGTCATTAAAAAAAGATAAATCGTAATTTCATACATTAAAATGGTAAAAATGACCCATTTTGGTAAAATATTTAAAGAGTGATCCATTTTGTTAAATAGTTTTGAAAACAAACCCATTTTAGTAAATTACTCTATTGGTTTCTTAAGTTGGAATTTAGACTCAATTTGGACCGATATACTAGTAAATCGAGTCGTTGATGAATAAATTTGAATTCGCTCACTAAAGGTTTGGTTGAACCTCATTCATTAGATAAACTAGTATAGGTACATGTGTTTTGTACATACTTTATAAATTTACTCATTCCATTCCTTTTTAATTGTTACTTTTTAAATTTGTTTTCTATTCTTTTAAAGTGTCTATTTAGAAAATCAATTAAAAAAAATTCTAAGTTTACCTATATTATTGGATTAGAGTGATATATTTTGAATATTTAATGAAGAGTAATATAATAAAATATATTTTTTTGATTTATGTGCTCTAATCTAAAGTGATAATTAAAAAAGAACGGAGAGATTACTATTTAACAAAACATTGCATACAAACATAAGAGCAAAAATTAAAATTATTTCAAATAATTTTTAATAAAAATAGAGTGTTTTAATTATCATTTGTTAAAATTTTAAATATGCATGATATATAAATTTCGAGTTACCTCCATGAAATCGTGTCACTAATTTATATTCTTGATAATTAACATGACATTTTAATATTTTGTTAAGTTTGGTAGATATGTGAGCAATTGTAAGTTATAATTCTTTAAGTTTTAATATTTTTATTTTAAATTTCTTAAGTTTTATTTTTGTGATAATTAGCAATCTAAATGTTTTAAAGATATGTGATAATTATCAATTTAAATATTTAAAGTTAGAGTATCATCTCTTAATAAAAAATATGCAAGTTAATATTAATTAATTTACAATTTTGGGTAAATGACTTTTGTTACAAAGAAATAAGATGAAAAACAAACTTGGAATAAAAAGTGTGAAACATTTCATGGAATTGGTACTTTTTTATATAGTAGTTTGATTAATTGTACTAGTATTATGAACTTGAGCATGGGGCAATATTGTTGTCTGTCTTTCATGATTTTCTAGGTACGCAATAACAAGGGCTTTTGGTATAGCATTTAAGATGACATTTTTCCCAATGTTCGATGTCCCCGTCTTCTGGCCGATTCTGGTGTGTTACTGGATCTTTCTTTTCTTCCTCACGATGAAGCGCCAAATTATACACATGATCAAATACAGATATGTTCCATTCAGTATCGGAAAACAGGTTAGTTTCAAATACTCGGATGCTCTTTTGAAATCTCCCATTAGTTGAAATTCCAAGATTTATATGCGCAATCTTACAAATGTACATTGAACACAATCCCATGTTGAAAATATAGTGCGTTTGGTGATGGCTTTCAAACGTGGTTCTGGCTCTGAAACCAGGATCGTTGCGGGGGAAATACAAATTTGTCGAATCTAAACTGTTTTCAGTGCAAAGTTCAAGCCCTGAAATGGAAAGAACAAAAAATGTGAAAACATAACCAAAAGCTTATGGTGTAGTTCTTTTTCTGTTTTGCCCATTTCTCTTCTCCCTCACTGTATAATTTTCCTGTTTCGTATAATAGAAATATGGCGGCAAGAAAACTTCAGCCAGTAATGCTGGCACTCGTGGGGATTAACGTCCACACAAACTATGAAGGAAATATAAAGGGAGAGAAGCCCACAGCTGAAAGTAATAATGAAGATTCAATTTTGTTTTCGCCTTAAACGTTATATATGTAAATGGATGACTCCTATTGAATATTTATACCGGATGGTGTGGCCTTCGTTAATGGACTAATTAGGGAGGATCGAGCTGTGTTGAGTGTCTTTGTTCAAACTATTCGTTACATATTTCTGTTGTTTTTTTTCCTTTTCCTGTAGCCCATAGGCGAAAAATTTCCCTTGTCCCAATTGAATTTTTTTATGCACATTGGAAATTGTTGGTGTTGTATCGCGTTCCTCCCCCGCTCTTTCATTTACTGATTGTAATACCAAATCGAATGTGATTTTAATCTGTTTGAATTGGCAATTTTGTACTCTTAAGCTTTTTTGTTTTGAAATTGGTTAAAGTAAATTTGAATTGGATATTGACATTTGTTACATAATATGTATAACACTACCCATTTAGACTCTTTCTTCATTTTTTCCACAAATAATAGTCCAATTCGTCAAGTAGAATTTATTTAGCGTTAGCTTGTATGTTGTTGGCGGTGCCTATAATGATTAAAATCCAATAATAGTCTTGTGATTTTCTGAAGATTTGCCTAGATCAAATGTCACCTGAAGATGAGGATTGGTTGATCAGCGAAGGATCAAACTACATCATCAGATTGAGATTGCGGAACAGGAGCGGAAGCATGAAAACATCATGCCTATAGGTTAAAAAAATGTGAAAATAGAATGAGAGCGAGGATTGTGAATTGGAGAGCACTCTCTCCATGAAGGACTAGGTGGCTTAGGAATCAAACCTCTGGCAAATAACGTTTGGTAGGGTAATAAGGCTACCTTAACGTGCTAGGGCATAACAAATCCACAAGGAGAACCCTTGAATTCACGAGGAAGAAAAGAGCAAAAATCATCTAAAATTTTAAGAGAGATTAACTCGAAATTGTATTGAACGAAAGGTAATCATAGCTACCACTAAATAAGACTATTTCTACCATAGGAATAAAGTAAAACGGCCTCCACGAATAAGAGTTTAACAAAGGAAACAAAGTTTTCATACGCAAAAATTAAGTTCTTCAGCATAGAGGATTGTCCAGACGATCCTGGGTCCGGACAAAACTAACCATCGTTAGTGTCCGGACAAAACTGACCATCGTTAGTGTCCGTTGAGCCTCAATTTCGCCAGGAAAGCTCATCTCTGTCTAACCTCCACAATTTTCGAGTGGATGACTATTTCTTATGCCTCTCCTTTGTCCAGCAACATATCACCTGATCGTATAGTATTTGTGATAAAATGTAAAAAAACTGCAAACATAATGTTTATTTATTTCTGCAATGTAAATATGCAGATGAACGAGACTTACAATAAGGTGTCTAAGAACTCGCTGATGGTGGTGTATTTTAGATGAGGATACAGCTTTGTCCCATCTACACCACCAGATGACTCAATATCAAAGTATGTTTGATCTCCCTTTACAAATGCGCAGTACGTGAAAACCAACTCCATGTTGTTGGGGTAAGGAGTCTCTGAAAATAAGATTGAAAAAAAAAAAAAAAAGGTTATATCAACACATGGAGAATAATACAGCATCAAACAAAGCCTTATGGGTCGGCTATAAAGCCTAGTTAGATATCAAGACATGTCGTTGACATGAATTTTCTTATGTCACTTATTCCAATCTAAGGTAACTTTGCTTATCTATATTTCTAGCACAAATGTCTTTTGTTATCATTTGTAGCAATATTTTCCGAATACTACTGTTGCAAAACAAGAAGGAACGTAATAGAAAAAACTAAATTTCGAGAATAACACAAACTAGTTATAGAAAACTGCGGGTTATGGTCCTTACGACACCTTGAACAATTCTAGTTTATCCCTATTCTTTTCTGAAGTTGGGCCAACCAAAACCGAACGCGTGGCACCACTATGGGCAAGTAAACTTCTAGCTAACAACAACTTATACATTAAGACAGGGATAACGTTAAAATACAAATTCACTATTACGATTAAAAAAAAAATGATATAGGATTTCACTTCATGACAAGCAATTATTGGCAATGATTCGGCATAGTTTCACAGTTGCTATGTTTAAAAAAATAGACCACATGTAGCAACAATACATCTATACAGACTTCGGATATAAGTTTTCAACTTGTGTAGCTTTATTAAGTTAGAGATTCAAACAACTACGAGTAGATGGCTACAAAGACAACCGGCATACCTTTGATGTTTTGAAGAAGCTCCTCTTCAGTAACATAAATCTTCTCAAGCTTCTTCGCGATCTTGCTCTCCCAAAGTTCAACCATTTCATTCATGGAGTAAACATTTCCCGGGGGTCTCAGGTGGAGCGTTTTGTTCAATGTGTGAGGATCATCCACAGCAGCTATAGTAAAGGCAGCAACATCTTTTTCGTTCATAAACACACCTGCAAAAAGATGGTAAATTATTGGTTCAAGGAACAAACAGATTCATTTGATTCTGATTTCTAAACTGATTTCGAAGTTCAAATAAGAGAAACTGCACAAAATGGAGGATTGGTTTCGAGAACAACCTTTGAGAAGGTTCTAGAAAATGAGCTGGACCGGTAGAAAGTTCTTTCCACTGGTCCTAATTTTATTTTTCACATTTCCTGTTTGAAATCTGGTAAAAAGTAAACAAAAGCTACAAATCCAGAGAACAAAATCAAAAAGCACACTATGATACCATATTGTCCTAACAAAAATAGCAAATTACTAAAAAAAATGAAATGCAGCAGAACTACCACGACCTCTTATATCGCCGCTTCCAAATATTGTGATTTCGTCCCTTGGAGGTGTCTTTAAGCCTGGCTGCACTAACGATGGGAGCAAGTAGCTCATGAAAAAGTTGCAACATATGTAAGTGTAGGGAATGCCTTCATCTTCTAAAAGTCGACGAATTGCTAATTTATTGGAGTAGAAGTTGTAATCCAAGCCAGAAATTCGAGTTTTGCTAGGATCCAATCCAAATTCTGAGGGAATGAACTTCTGAAATAGTTAAGCATAACAGGACACTTACTATGAGTTTTAACCACCATTCCATATACGCATTTTTTATCCCAGAAATATGCATGCGCAAGAATTTAGAGGCCAACTACGTTGCTTGGGGAGCCACTTAATGGTTGACACAAGCATAAAGCATATTTACGGGCTTATTTACTCATACTAAAGTTTGTCTCTGCTAGTAATCGGAGTATTTTATTAAATCCTGATAGAAAAGGATAATTAACTCAAAATCGCAAGTTTCTTCCAATGGAGGGAAAGAAAAGGAGAGAAGGAACATTTAAAGAAGTGAAGTAAAATCCTAAAAAAGATCATCACTGTAAAGGCAAAGTACAAGTGAGAAAATATAATTTTCACTCCTCTCCAATTTTATAACATCCAAACTTTCATTTTGTTCCCCATTATACACCTCTTCAATATTTTTTTACTTCTTTTGTTTTATTCTGATACCATATTACACTTTATCGACAAAGATAACATTGTGATTGTCCTCGAATCCACAAACTTGAATCAAAGACATATGGATTCAACTTTACCTCAGACAATTTATCCAATCATCTGATTAACTTAACTACATAAATGATAAAACACTACACAATCATATCCTAAGTTTTTTTGTGGATAATACTAAACCAAACAAAAACAATGATAAATTGCTCACACACTCACACACACATGTATATACGCAATATACAGGAAAGCAGAACAGGAACGGACCTTAATGCACCCAGCTCGTTTAATAGCTGATATTAGAAGCTTCTGTTCAAGGACCTGCTTAGAAGAAACAGCACAGATCACCACATCAACTCGCTTGATCGCTTCAATTAGGCTCGATTCATCTTGCAGAGATCCCTAACAAATCAAACAATTACAAACCTTCAATAAATTACCATACGATAATACAGAGCACTATATAGGGAGAGAAAAATGGAAGGAAGCTTCAATTAGGCGCTGTGTCATCTTGCAGAGAATCCTAATAAATCAAACAATGAGGGCACTCCGGCCCCTGTCCCTAAATGGCTCCCTATCCTGAAAGGATTAAATCCCCGGGGACTCACGCCAGCACTCCGAAATACTCCATATCCTATATTTTAGGATAAAAACCAAGGGAATGTTTCCACCATTGTATCCGAATATTGTTCAATCCCCTAAAAATGAAGGGTTTGCTATAGTGCTCCCCTTGAACTAGGGCCTACTTTTCATGTCCACTTCTATTTTTGATTAGTGTATCCAAACAAGGATTAAAAATTTTCAGGATCGAAAATAGGGACACTTGTAGGAATGCCCATAGAACACTTCAGATTCAGACACCCTATGGGAACCCCTCAACTAAATTTAATGGTTAAATTGTATGCGATATGGGTGCATCTAATACAATTTAATTCCATACAAAATAGGGTGTTTGCTACAGTTATCCCCTGGAACGACGGTTCCAACTTTCATATCAAATACTATTTTTAAGTTTAGGGAATTGTTGTAGCATTCTCTATATTGCATTCTTTATTTTAGAGTTTGAGATACGGGTATTCAAACCCAGACGAGAATATATATATTGGTGGGAATGACATTACACTGTGGGAATGCCCTAAGAACCTCTGATAAATCAAGATGCAGATAAAATAACACAAGGACAGAGAAATGAAAGGAAACTTCAAATAAGGCTGGATTCATATTGAAGAGAGCCCTATGATGAGAACTGGAATTGATCAAGTCTTTAACCGTCTTGTTATTATATTTACTATTTATTAACAAGAGATAATGTAAGGTATTATCTCGTAATTGGTTGGGCTAGATAGATTAGTTATTTCATATTTGCTTTCTATATTTATTATCATCATTATCTTTTATCATAGTTGGTCTATTTAAAGACTATGGTAGGTGTTATTTGATTATTGAGATGTGGATTAATGAAAGTAGTTTTCTTAACACCCTGAATTAAGTAATGGTTTTCATAATACCGTGACTTGTGAGGGTTTCCATACACCACAAGTGATATATTTATTAATTGATTCTTCACCTTAAGAGCATTCCCACAGGTTTTTCTAAAACACCTTTCTTCTCATTTGAATTCTCAATTAAGAAATTAAATAGGAGAAATGTGGCACACACAGTGTCTATATTTCTCAATTTCTAGAATATTTTTTAAAAATACTATAGTAGATTTCTCAATGAGAAAATCTATTATTCACAATTTCTCAATTAAAAGAATAATTTTTTTTCCACAAAAACTATGAAACCCTAGGTTAAGATTCTGGAAAATATATTTTTATATTTTATTATATGATATATAATTATTATAATAATTTTTTACAAATTTTATAGAAATGCTAAGATGGACAACTTCCAAATTACTACAGAACTTTCCATAAAACAACATTATCAAATGACATAAATGACATAAATGCCCAGCAGTCTTTCTATTTTTCTAAATTACTACAGAACTTTCCATAAACACTACATTAGATTTTTTACTATTCAAAATTTATCAATTAAAAATTAATTTTTTTCAGTAAATCTTAAAAAATTGGTTAAGATTAAGAAAAATATTTTTTATATTTTATAATAATATAATTAATTATTTTAGTAACTTTTAACAAAATTTTTAAAAAGTTTTAAAATAGGAATTTCCCAGCAGTCTTTCTATTTTTCTAAATTACAACAGAACTTTCCATAAACACTACATTAGATTTTTTGGATGGAGAAATTTACTATTCAA
>MKEJ01024548.1:0-24336 GCA_001753735.1 Embelia ribes | reverse complement strand
AAAAAAAAAAAAAAAATTTGCAGACAACGATATGTTTACTGAAGTTGTTAATATCTTCAAGAATTGTTTTGGAAACTAATCCCTGGAACACGAAAAACCAAATGCAGCTTTTAAGAGATTGTAAATTATGGGAGCTAGGATTCAACTATTTTGTTATATTGAATTTGCAGGAGCTGAAAAACCAGGGAGTTACGGAAAATAGATTGGAACTTCTGAAGGGTGTGAGTGGAGCTTTCAGGCCTGGCGTTCTTACAGCTCTGATGGGTGTTAGTGGTGCTGGGAAAACGACTCTAATGGATGTGTTGGCGGGGAGAAAAACCGGAGGATATATAGAAGGAAATATAATGGTTTCAGGGTATCCAAAAAATCAAGAAACCTTTGCTCGTATTTCTGGGTATTGTGAACAGAATGATATCCACTCCCCTTATGTTACGGTCCACGAGTCATTGATATTTTCAGCTTGGCTTCGGTTACCAAGGGAGATCAATGCCGAAGTTAGTAAGGTTGATATATTTGATCTTAATCTATTTTATTGTAATTCTTTTTGTCAATAATGGTTTGTGTTTTGGGACATGAGAACTGGTAAACATGCAATCAGATTCTGGACACTAGTATTGTTTGAAGTTGGATAATTAATGTATATCCATATTAGGCTCGCATTTGCCCGTGTTTGGATTTTAGTTTTGGTTTTCTAGGTCAGGTTTGTTTCCCGATAGGTTGTCTTGCGATATCATTTATCAACTTTCTTAGGCTTTCAATATGGATGTCCCATGTTAAGGCGTGTCTAAACAGCATATATATGCATATTTACATGCGTATATGTACTCAGGGAATGTTTAATCTATGGGACTAGCCTAGGGTGCATTCAGATTCCAGAGCAGTCTCATATTCCCAAATTGTACTGGACTATGATTAAGTCTACGTGGACAAAAAAAATTTATTGCGAAAGAGGTGGAACGTTTTTGCATAAATTTCGCTCTTGCGTGATTTTCAACGCACTCTTCAATTAACAAGCACCTCTTCACTCTCACTTCAAACACACTCTTGATCAAGCAAATAATAGTGAAGATTGCACATTATTATTATTATTATTATTTATTTTCTCCATTTGCATTTTTCTCATAGTATTAAATCCTTGTATATGCAGGCATTCATTGAGGAGGTCATGGAACTTGTGGAACTTACTCCACTAAGGGAAGCTCTAGTAGGATTGCCAGGAGTCAATGGTCTCTCAACGGAGCAGCGTAAAAGGCTAACAATCGCAGTTGAGCTTGTGGCCAATCCCTCTATAATATTTATGGATGAGCCAACTACTGGGCTTGATGCAAGAGCTGCTGCCATAGTCATGAGAACCGTGAGGAACATAGTAGACACTGGAAGAACAATCATCTGTACTATCCACCAGCCGAGCATTGACATTTTTGAAGCTTTTGACGAGGTCAGTGTAGTTGCATTCTCAAAATGACTATTTCTAACTAATTACCTGTAGTCCCTTACTTCCAAATTATAGCAATTAAACCTTTAACATTAGACTGTGAAGTTAGAGACTTTGTCCAACTGCTAAGGTCTTCAGCTTCCCCCCGAAATATAGACCAAGAGTGTCGAACTGGAATTGGTAGAAAATGTTTAAGTTTCTTGATTTCTTCTATTGTTATGTGAGGAACCGAAACGAGATTTTGTGTGAAAGTCCGGATAGAAAATTTAATAGCTTTTCTTTATTTATTTACTTATGTTTAATAATTTTCTAAGGCAATTATATAATGATGTACAAAATGGTGTTGCAGCTATTCCTAATGGCACAAGGAGGAGAAGAAATATATGTAGGCCCATTAGGTCATTGTTCTTGCCATCTGATTAACTATTTCGAGGTGAACTTCACAAACACAACAATGAATAAGTGACTTGTTTTCCTAACTTAAGTTCTCTTGATGGATGCTTTTTCTAATACATTGTTATTTTCAATCAAGGGAATTGAAGGAATCAGTAAAATTAAACAAGGCTATAACCCAGGGACGTGGATGTTGGAAGTGACCAGTAAAGAACAAGAAGAGATTCTTGGAATCAGATTTGCTGATGTGTATAAATCCTCGGATCTTTACAGGTGGATTTAATTTTAGGACATTTCACCACAAATTGAAAAAATGTTTTTACTTGTTTAAATTAAGTAGTAAAACCGAAAAAGGAATAGCAATGTCTCTTTGTCATCTTAATTTGCAATTCAATTTGAAGATCATACTCTTGGCAATCATTTCAGGAAAAATAAAGAAATGATTGCAGAACTGAGCAGACCTCCCCCAGACTCGAAAGAGATTTACTTTGCAACTCAGTTTTCTCAATCTTTCTTCGTCCAATGGAAAGCTTGCCTATGGAAGCAACATTGCTCATACTGGCGTAACACTTCTTATACCACAGTTAGATTTCTCTTTACGACTGTCATAGCCTTGATGTTCGGCTCAATTTTCTGGGATCTTGGCTCAAGAAGGTGATTTAAAAAGATAGGGTGAAAAAAAAATGACTTTTTGAATTTTTTAAACATGATTCTCAATCATGATCCTATAATTTTCTTTCAGAAAGAGTCAACAAGATGTGCTTAATGCAATTGGTTCATTGTATACTGCTGTTCTTTTCATCGGCTTCCAAAACGCCTCATCTGTTCAGCCTGTAGTAGATGTTGAAAGAGCAGTCTTGTACAGGGAAAAGGCAGCAGGAATGTATTCGCAGCTAGTGTATGCTTTTGCACAGGTCACTCATTGCATTAACTTTTATTCAAGTGAATTTACATTCCCCTATCACCCACCCCCGGCCTTTTTAGGGGTTTGAGTTCAATTGTTTGATTGGTTTCTATTTCTTTGAGCGCATGTGCAGGCTGTTATTGAGTTGCCATACGTGTTGGTTCAAACCATTACCTATGCACTAATAGTCTATTCTATGATTGGGTTCGATTGGACTGCAGCTAAGTTCTTTTGGTACACATACTTTATGTACTTTACATTTTTGTACTTCACATTTTTCGGTATGATGGTTCTCGCCCTGACTCCAAATCAAATGATTTCTTCTCTGTTGTGTGCTTCACTCATCGGAATATGGAACATCTTCTCGGGATTTTCCATTCCTCGGATTGTAAGTTTCACTATTATTTTCCATACTAACTTTTCATGATTTGTCTATTTTGTTTCATTAAATGAAAAACCACTTTGATCTGTAATATATAGCGGGCGCCTGGGTGGTGGAGATGGTATTTTTGGCTGAACCCATTTGCTTGGACTTTATATGGAGGCGTTACATCGCAATTTGGCGATATAAAGAGTCAGCTCGAATTTAACGTGACTGTTGCAGAATTTATAAAGACTTATTACGGTTACAGGCACGATTACGTGGGGGTAGCTGCAGCTGTAACGACTGGATTTGTCCTCCTCTTTGCTGGTCTCTATGCCTTGTGCTTGAAAGTGCTCAACTTCCAAAAGCGATAAAAAGCTATAACATCATGCAGATGGTACTTTGTTTTCCCCGGATTTCTAATTAGTTTATTTTTGGTTCTTGAGCAAATGATTGGCATTTTATGACTTTGTGTTGGAAAATACTAAATGAGCCATTATCTTTTTGTCATTATATAAACTACATGATTATCATTGTCTAATTTTAAGTAGAATCGTGCCTTATTATGATTTTCTTACCATGCTGCTACCACAGGTCTGACAATAAAAAGTAAATTTTTCTAAAATTTCATTGATAAATATAACATCCAGCAATGTCTATATCTGAAGAGATATAATACTTGCTGGTTGGACTGATGAGATAAAAAGATGTAATCACATAGCCACTATAGTCCTCATTAATTGGTAATTGTAGTATTATTAATATTTTTTTAGGATCGTACTTGAAAAATATGAACTTAATGTGGAATTTACCTCTGCTAAGTTGGATCTAAATTGGACGTTCTCGATTTTTTAACTTTGAATATTTAATTTTTTTGGCCCATTACAATCGGTCGATTGGATTTAGATCAAATGGTCACGGATGACCTTAATAAAAAGGGCAGCGGCCCCCGGGACGAGTAATATGTCATCATTATTTTTCATAGCTAATAATGTCCCATTACTTTATGACATTAAGTTAAATTTTTTTTAGGGAAAATGGAAATTCTGATTGAGTAGGGGCTAGGACGAGGTGATAAGCCCTTTTGACTGTGTAATGATCATTAATTAACCTTTGCTTTTTTATCTTGTCGCAAAGAGATTACCCTTTTTCTGGAAATTTTTCAGAGACAAAAAAAATGCTGCCCTAGGGTTTTTATTTATTTTCGGAAAAAAGAGTTTCCTCATAAGCTTTTCTCCTAATAATATGATCCTCTTTTTATGAAGGGTTAGCTCGAATTCATAATCCACAACCTTAAAATTCAAAGCAATAATGCTTATTCACGTAATAATGTCATTGAATGTACATTAGTTTTACAAAATTCGCGTTTTAATATCTTGATAGGCTAATTTTGTTTTCACGTTCGAGCTACGATATGCTGTTTGATTCGTATCTATGCTGCCTGATTATCACAATAATCTAAAGACTAATTTAATATTAATTAGGTATTATTGGAATCTGAAAATTTTAAAGGTCACAATTATAAATATTCTGAAACTTTAATATTCTGCATGTCGCTATTACATTTATTTGATGATTGTACCTATAATTCCATTGTAGCAAATGCAAGAGGAAAACTCCAAGCAAATAATTACATGTAGTGCCAAGGAAGTTGAGGTCATGTAAATATTTTGATTATATGAAAATGTTTTTATACGTAATTGTTCGCTCTTAAAGTAATTTTATGGGTTCCACGCTAGATTATGTAGTCCTTTTATTGCAACTTGGTTTTGAAGAACCCCGGGATTTGTTATTTAGAATCATTTAGTTTTTTTTTTTTTTGCCAAGATCTTGCTATCATACAAAACCCAATGGTGAATTATTAAATCGATAGGTAAAGCTTTTGTCTAGATAATATTTTATTATATATCAATCAAGAGCTCGAATTGAAGAAAATAAAATTGAATTTACAATAACACGATTAGGGCATGCAACACGACAGTGATATATAGGCTATGTTCGTAAGTAACCTATTGACAAATTAGTTGTTGTCACTTGTAATATATAGTTGGTACCACATTGATGTATATCAATTTAGACCTAAAATAATTGATATTTGTCACATATTCTTCCCAAATGAGGTCCGACGATACATATACTTGTATTAATATATAGGTGATTAGTTCGTCTAGTCAGTGTGATAGTTCACTTTTTAATAAATTGTTTAATTATCATCGCCATGCTAGCCACTTCATACCGATGCAATTGATATTTTGAAGAAGGAACTTGGGACCAATGTGATAAAAACTCAAACAATTTCATAAATTGCTATCAAGATGCAAATGCAATTATGTAGTCTTAAAAAATGAGACAAAGGACCAACTTATCTTCTAATTTTATTTTATTTTCAAAATGAAGGATAAAAGTAGGTTGGATAGATGTGCCTCAATATTTGATGGGAAGATTATAATTATGAAAATGATGCCCCGGAATGGTGCATGAAAAATAAGTTTTTCTAGAATTTATGTTCGGTGCCCCTATACAGTGTTACTCTTGATACGGAACTATTAAGGGCCTTTGTTTTGTATCTTAAAAGTTTTCCGGCTAAACACACTTAATACGATAATTATGAAAAGCTAGGGGAAAAATTGAAAGGATTCGTTCAAAAAGCCCGATCAAGTACTCATTTTCTGCAAGTAATATGTTTCCAAGTTTGCGTTGTGACGACTTAGTAATGGGACAATGACCTTTGTTCAAGACTATATATCGTTTGGTCGTTTTAGTATTATTCACCTTTATCAAGACCGTTCTTTTGGATTGTGAGAATTTGATTTCTAGTAATTAGGCCATGTGTTTTAAGATCTTTATAAACGTGCTTTTCTGTTTTGATATTTCTAGTGTTACGACCCTATTTAAGACATTCAACCCTTAAATTTGTAATTTGCTGATCATCTCTATTCTAAGCGAAAAACACTCCCCAAAAAGATGACTATAACAAAAGAGAATTTTAGTTGATGCATTTGAATTAGTTGACAGAATTGTATTTAGTCCAGATTAAACTAAATTATCAAATTAAAAAAAAATATTCTTTCAATAATGGTACTCATTAATTTAGTTTGAAACAACTGCTTTTCGGAGATCAAATCTTATACTTGGTGATAAAAGTATTATATACCAATTGTCACACAATTATTTCTAAAGTTCACTTTTGCTAAAGTATTTTATATCTTCCTACCAGAGTTCTTGAGTGACGAAAGTAACATGTATCAACGAATTATCGTAATGGCATCACTTTTCGTCGCTAAAAACCACCTTTCCAATAGTAATTATATTCCTACTAGAATTATCGAGTGCATGCCTATACATAGAAGCTCATGTTGTCAACTTCATCCACGGGACATTTTCATTTAAAAAAACAAAAACAAAACAAAACAAAACAAAACAAACAATGTATTATTCCACATTTCCACCTCACCAAAGTCACAACTCTAACAAAATAATGTCAATAACTGATGTTATATCTTTTATTAATATAAAATTTGAGCATTCTATTACTCTCACTCTAATTGCGATATATGAATACATAACATTTTTTGACAAGTGGTAGCATAGTTTTTCGACAAGTGACCACGTAGTCTTCTAACACATATATGAAAATTATTTATATTAGAGAATTATATAAAAGTTGCCCATGTAAATATATTTCCCTATTTAGGACTAATGCCCGCAAAACTAATTAACATATGTTCCAAAAATTTAGGAGTTTTGAATAATATAACTTATCATAATGTAATTCCACCAAACTCAAGCTTCTTGTGTTGCACCTCGGTTGTGCGTAGGCAGGCATATATGGGTGGATATTCGAGTGAACATAAGATATTTTGACATATTGACAGGCTACCACACTAGGCGAGCTAACACATGTTGAGCGGGGACAACTAATCATCCCACATTACTTGGGTGAATGATGAAGGCGTGTTATAAAAGTAAGAACGTAAATCTACTAAATAAACACGTTTTAAAGCCTTGCGAGAGTTGACTTAGTTGAAACTTCAAAGTTAAGCTTGCTTGTATTGGAACAATCTCAGGATGGATGAATATCGTTACAGATAGTATCAAAGCCAAAAGTCGACTGAAAAAATGGGGCCAAGCATGGATGCATGTCCTTTAAGGAAAGTGGATTGTAGCACCTTGGTTGTGCATGAGTGAGCATGTATGGGTAGACGTCGACGAGCGGATATGAGATGCCGTCAAGTTGGCCTGTTGGCAGGCTAGCTAACCCATTAATCGAGGGGGGCAACATTCGTCCCATATCGGCCGAGTAAGGGATGAGCATGTGCTATATAAATAGGAATATAAATCTCTAAATATGATGCATTTTAATGCTGTGCGAAAGTTAAGTTGGTTGGAGCTCCAAAATTTAGCGTGCTCATACTGCAATAATCCTAGGATGAGTGACCTATTTGCACGTATAACTTTGCTAAAAGCGGACAATATTGTATTGTGTGGATTAACTGGTCGTGACATATTAGAAAATAAAACTTATTAAAAGTATATTAATTTGTTTAAATATAATAATATAATGGAAAATCCAATATTTTCTTTAAAAAGATAAAATATATTAATTTAAAACATATATCAAAATTGGCTTCCAATTGAAATTAAAGGATGAAAATTATAATTTTAAAAAATGATGAAAATTATTTGTGTAGTAAAATTATATCTTTATTAAGTCAATTTTAGTTTACATGGTAAAAAATTTAGGTATAATATGTTAAGATAAATTTGTTCTATAAATTGAATCTATTAAATTCATAATATTCGAGTAAAATATATATAGTAAAATTTTAAAATTGTTATGCAAAGGGTAAAAAAAAATTAAACCATCACTATATAATAAACTAATTAAAAGCAAATATAAAACCAAATACAATAACAAACAAAAAAAAACATACTTACAATTAGATCTAATAATTAAAAAAGATAATTTTCTATAGCCTGTGCAATGCGCGAGCTACACGCTAGTTTTGCTATATGTTATAACTTCATCTGTACACATCTTTCTCATATAACTCACTATGATTAAAAAAAAAAAAGCCTTTTACATAAGAGGAACATGATAAGCCTAAAACACTACATAACGTGAGAGTTTTATAACTGAGCTATGGGTTCTCTAACAGAGCCAAACCTCCCTATTATCGACTTCTCAAAGGAAAACCTAAAACGCGGCACAAGTTCTTGGTCATCAACCCGGGATGAAGTTGTGCGTGCACTCGAAGAGTACGGTTGTTTCATAGCTATGTACGATCAAGTCTTGCTGGATCTCCACAATGCCATTTTTAGGGCATCGGAAGAGTTGTTTGATCTTCCAACAGAAACAAAAATTAAAAACACTTCCAAAACACCTTCTCATGGCTATGTTGGGAAAGAGCCTATTATTCCTCTTTACGAAGGCTTGGGAATAGAAAACGCGACTACTCTTGAAGGAGCAAAAGCATTCACCAACCTTATGTGGCCTATGGGAAATGACTTTTTCTTGTATACGCTTCTTTTTTTTTCATCTCTTTATATTGGTTTTTCATTATTTATTTCAACTTTAATCTTTCTCTAATTAATTTTTTTCATTTGCCTTTTATTAGAGAAACGGCACTATTATTTTCGAGGGTTTTGGCAGATTTGGATCAAACGGTGATGAGAATGGTGTCTGAAAGCTACGGTATAGAGAGTGACTATGAGATGCTCCTCGGGTCAACCTCTTACCTTCTTCGGTTTATAAAATACCAAGCACCTAAAACTAATGAGCCTGGTTTGGGTATTATACCTCACACAGATAAGAGCTTCATGTCTATTCTCCATCAGAGGCAAGTTAAGGGTTTGCAGATCAAAACGAAAGGCGATGAGTGGATTTTGGTCGAGCCCTCCCCTTCGTCTTTCGTAGTCATGGCAGGTGACACATGTATGGTGAGTACGACCACAAAAGAAGAAGAAGAAGGGATTTTCACATCCACTTCCTTAAATTCTTTAGTGTATTTTTTTCAAAATTGATTAAATGAAAATGATTACTTTTTTATATTCATTTGTTTTTTTTGTTCTTTTTACGTCAAATTTGTGAAGACTTTAACATTCTGTTCTGTAGCTATTCCTTTTTCCTTTTAGCTCTTCTCGTTAATTCTAGATTTTTGCTAATTCATCATTTCTTAATGTAGGCATGGACCAATGGCAGAATCGAACCTCCATATCACCGGGTGATTATGCGAGGTAATGAAGAGAGATACTCTCTCGGGCTATTTACCTTCATAAGGGATCTTATTGTACCCATACCAAAAGAGCTCGTCGATAAGGAGCACCCATTAGCTTATAAGCCATTCGATCATTACAAGTATATTGACTACTATTACACGGATGAAGGAAAGAGATCGAAATGCCCTATCAAAGACTACTGTGGTATCTGAAAGCTCCATGATTCGAAATAATTTCTTTTATGAATTTTCGTCATATGTGTGCTTTTGCTGGAACTTGACTTGTATTAAGGGATTTGTGTGCTTTTTAAGTCATTTATAGCTCTGTATGTTTAGTGTCGGTGTTTAATATTGTGCTTTTATAGTGCGTAAAAAATTAAATAAAATTGTCATGTTTTTTCTGCGTATTAAGTTTGATACATCCAATGAATTTGTATCTTTGTGTCTATATTCATGGGTTGTATATGCAATGATTTGAGTTTATGCGTTTACATCGAGTACAGATTATGCATAAACAACACACTTAGAGACTTAATCATGAAATATGTAATTATTTGATTTATAGTACTGAATTTGCATTCAGTAAATAATTTTACTTTTTTGGCATTGTTTTACGTATAGTTGGTAGTCTCTAAAATTACTTAATCAAGATAATTCTGATAAAAATGACGTTGATATATGTTCCATCACAGTGGCTACTTATTTAATTGAAATAATTAACAAGGAAAAAAAGATAAATGTTGTCAAATATGATACTTGTCATGAAAAGCATACGTATACTATTAGTACGTGATAAATTCCAGAGTAATATGGACTTACCGGAAAAGGTTTTATCGATATTTTGGAACTATCTTGCAAATTAATACAATAATGCTTTAGTATATCACATAAAGTTGTTTCCACTTTTGTATATCTATTTTTCCTGGTCGAAGTTGAAACATATAATAGAAAAGAATTTGAGTTTTTTAACAGTTGCATTTTTGTTAGTCCCCAGATAAAGTTGTAAAAATGAGAAAATGAACATGTATAATGTTTTTCCCTCCTAAGCTAAACTGGCAAAAATAAGAATGAGAACATAGACTAGTGTTAATTATTATACCATAACAAAACAAACACAAACCCTATTTCTCCATTAAATTGCTACGAAATTTTTATTTCCTTAGCTTCCTCACATGATATGAAGCTAGTTTTTTTGTATCAACCATCAAACGTTCTCTCTTTTTTTTTCCCCTTCTTTTTATTATTATTATTAATTTTTTAAAGGAAATATTTTATTAAAAAAGAATACAAAATTAAAAGGGGCATTCCCCAGTGTATTACATCAACGGAAGACCTAAAATGAAACTATAGGCCTAAACCAAAAGAAGATTATAAATCATATATCAGCCAAATAAACAACATAAAACCAAGAGCAAATTAGCAGCATATGCTTAGGAATCCAAAGCCTCTATCAAAGTCTCTCCTTTTAAAAGTTAAAATTCTGCACAAGAGCCCCAAGGCCAAACGATAAATGAGATCCAACACCCTTTGGCCAAAGTGCCAACAAATATACTATTGCAAGCTTAAAACTAATAACTCCCTCGTAGTCATGCCAAAAGGCCATATCAAAACTTGACCCTGACTCTATTTCCTCTTGTAGTCATGCCAAACGGCCTAATGTCTTCATACTCGCCTTCATCATCTTTTCAAAGGCCACAGCATCTGGGTCGGATTCAAAATCACAATCGGAGGCCGATAAATCATCGTTGATAGGGTAAGAAGAGTCCAAATGCAAATCCTTTACCAAACCTTCAAGGGTGTTGTAGCAAAACAGCATATCTTGTTGATCAGAAGGATTTGCATAAGAGTACACCCATGAGATGGCTCACTAGGGACTTTCTTCTTTGATTTCTCATTTTTCTTTGAAGAGCCGAAAGAGTTCAATATCGTATCAGACTCTGATTGAGCATCAAGAGTAGGGTCACTTAATAAAGGATCAAACGGATTAACAGACCCTTTTATATCTTTAGAGCTAACATCATCATGAATAGCAGGATTCTTGTTGAGTGGAGAAGCTGACTTAGCAGCACCAATGAGTGAGTTTTCACAAATAATCTACTTATTTTCCTTTAATGTAACGACCGAACACCCATTAGTGTCCACTTTAGGATTAAGAGTTTCAATAGCTTTTGAACCAATATCAATCCCAAGAGCAATTGGAGAGACATTTTCTTTCAACTTAAAAACTTTATTACCTCCACCCTTTTCAACTTTGAATTCTTCTTCTATCACAACCTCTTTACCCTTTTGCCCCTTTGGAAACTTTTCTTTAAGAACACTTTGAGAGTCCGGCCCCCCTTCAACTGCAGAAGTAATACGCGATTCCTTAAACACCTTCAATGCAGACCCAATCTTATCTTTAGACATTTTATTAGAATCAATATCTTGCCCCACTTTAGGGATATACACCAAATTAGCCCTACTTCCTTTAGGATTTGCATCTAGTTTCACACAATCCTTTGTGCTATTGATTAGATTAACCTTGACAATTCTACTAGACTCTATCCTCATACTATTTTTGCCCATTGCATGTCTTTGACATTCAAAATTCCCATGCCCCTGTAAACAACAATTCTTACATTACTTGGAAAATCTTTCATATTCTACTACTTGCCAGAAATCATCCTCTAAAGTCTGGCCAATCCAGATACGAGTTTCCTTAACTTTCAAAAGATCAATCTCTACACACACTCTAGCATAAGCTGGTCTAGCATGAGTCAATGTAGGTACATCTGCAGCCAAAAACTTACCAATGGATTGAGTAATAGCTTTATGGTACGACAACACACAAAAGTTTAAAGGTAAAAGAGGCAATGTAATCCACACCGGTGCAATAGATGACTCATAAATCAGAGAAAAATCCATGGACCATTTAAACAAGTGGAACATAGCTCCTTCCATCTCATGGGAGGTCCTAGTCCAAGCACGATTCAAATCAGTCGCATCCATCAATTTAATGAGAACATGACGGTTATCAATCATACCTATAATAGGAAAGAGTTAAGTCCCGAATGCTTATGAATATGATCCCTAATAGATTCCATTTTAGGTCTTCCCTTGGAGAACTTAGCAATTAGTGCATATTGGAGGGGAGCTTCCGACCTTTGTAGTTCAATTGCAGAGAATAAAACCGCTGGTTTATCATTTTAGTGCAAGATTGTCGAATAGGCAATGCAATATCCTGTATAGGAATAGTCCCTAAATTCAGCTGGTTGTGTACTTGGTGAGGAGGATTCGAAGCGCCAATCAGCACATCAGCAAAGGATTTTGATCTAACCGTGTTCAAATCAGGGGAATTAGAAGCCATGCCAGTGAGAACCAATAATCAAATGGAAAGATGCAATTAGAACTAAATATAAAAGAAGAGAAGTATTATCGAAGAGATTTATATAAGCAAAGAGAGTTGGATCGAGAAAGAGAGTGAAACCCAAGATTTCCATAGGCGATTAAGAGCCTTGCATTGCCCAGAGTGAAACCCTGGCTCGATAGATAAATTTAAATCAAAATCCCAATGACATTTATTCTTGACAACAACATTTGATCACACCATATGCGGCTAAGTATCAATTAATCACTATTATTTACAACCAGCTGAAGCTTTGATTGACGATTGATCAAGTTTCAATCTTTAATTGTAGCTCAAGCTGATCGGTCCATAGAGGGTTCGATCAATCCTCCGATGAAGATTGACGAACTTCAACCTTAATCCTTGTTAATTTTTTCAATATTTGTGATCTTTCATTTTATAATCATCTTTCCAAACTCTCCATTGAAACTAAGTTTAATCATGTCACCAAACTCACTAGAAATAATATGGACGTAGAATTGTCAGCATTAGAATTTTGTGCAAATGAAACCCTAGCAACAAACCTATGAGCAATTAAATTTTGATATTATTAATACCATTTGCTATTATGATTCCATTATAGTCGATCTCAAATCTTGGAATAATATACTCAAACATTGAAGATGTAATTTTTATGCTATCATGCATGCAACAAAGACAAGTTAATCATTGGGCAAAATTGGCATATCTAACTACCAATACAAGGATATGTTACATTTATCTATTGAGCAATATAAATATATATATACACTCCAAAAGATAGAGATTTTATTTGATTTTGTGTAATTGTATAATGACTTGCCTCTTTACTTTGGAGACGAGAAGAAGGACCACACTTCTATAACAAAAAAGTGATAATGAAGTTTTGGTTAAAAAAAAAAACTCTCTCTTTGCAATTGTGTATGACAAAATTTAGGTTACCATCATTTCTTTGAATTGATAATGTATGCTTCTAATGTCCCTCACCACGGGGTACGTAGTCATGTAAAGCCTATGAAGGAAATTTATTGAGTTTGATTTTCATTTCTTGTAAAAATAAGAGATTATGGAAAATAAGTTCTCAGATAAAAACAACTAAAATCAAGAAGCGAGAGGATGAAATAGCTATCACTAGTGTAACATTAGAAAATTTTGATACTGTTGGATGCGAATATTAATGCCATTGGACCGAGAGACTCATTTTCGAAGCTGATAAACATTTAAGAACTCAATTTTAACCACAACTTATGATTAGAGCTAATTAGTAAAATTGAAAAGACAAAGATGGAAATTAATGTGCTAAACACATTTGAACTGATAACCCCTTATGCAAAAAGTTTTTTTTAATCTCTGCAATGACCCTAAAAATTTATTTGAGATATATGACAATACAAGTCCTGAACAATTGGCATTGATAGTGTCACTAAATATTAATCAATTTATTAATTAGGTTACCATTAATGAAATTTTATAATTCCGTAAATAAAAGTATTTAGAAATCAATCATATATTTGAGTCTAATATATCAGATGATACTTCAATTATAGGACTGATAGTAGCTACTTTGTGGCCATGTACCTTTGTTTTAAAAAATTATTAATTACTGATAAAGGCTGCATCTTCGGCTATATTTCTGAAAACGCCAATCTAGTTTCAAGTATAAAATACCACAGGAAATTCATTCAATGTAGCACAAGAAAACTCAAATATTAGTAAACTAAAATTTGCTAACAAATATTATCCTTGTGCTTTTGTCTAGCTTGAATCTTACTTTAGTGTCAAAGTTTAGGTGTGCTCTTGTTATTTCCTTCATAATATATTTTTCTTCAAAATGGCGTTGCAGCCTAAACTTCCCGTTATAGACTTATCAAGCAAAAACTTGAAGAACGGTACACCTGGTTGGGTATCGACATGTAACACAATCCGATCTGCTCTAGAAGAATATGGCCTTTTCATCATAGAGTACGATACAATTTCTTCGGAGTTACATGATAAGATTTTCAACTTATCGAGAGAGATGTTCGATCTCCCAAAAGAAACGAAGGTAAAAAATACCTCTGATAAGCTGGGATTTGGCCATGGGGCAAACTTCACCAACATGCTTATTGAGTACTTAGGGATTGAAGGTGCAGCAACTCTTGAAGGAACTCAAAAATTCACCGAGCTCATGTGGCCACAGGGAAATGACACCTTTTGGTATGATTCTGTGAAACAACCTTTTTATTGGCATAATTGCTTCTTCCATTTATTTTCATCCAAAAACTGAAACATGTAAATAATATTTCAATATAACATGTCTCGTTTTTATACACCTTGAGTCTTTCAAAATTAAGCACTTAATTTTATATGCCAATATCTCTTCCCTAGATGCTTTATTAAAAAATAGTACCAGCACACAACATATTGTTACTCTAGGGTTAGTACACTTTTCATACATAATTATTATGAGAATCATTTTTTGTTTTTTTCCGGATAGTGAAACGGCACTTCTATACTCAATGCTACTATCTGAATTAGGTCAGATGGTGGTGAGAATGGTATTTGAAAGCTATGGAGCAGAAGAATACTGCGAGTCCCACTTTGACTCGATTCTTTACCTCATGAGATTTATGAAGTATCAACCACCAGCTGCTCAATCGGAGAGAAAAATAGGTCTTCATCCTCATACGGACAAGAACTTCTGGACAATCCTTGATCAAAACCAAATTGAAGGCCTAGAAATCGAGACAAAGGGCGGGGATTGGATCGCGTTTGAGCCATCACCATCAACCTTCTTATTCATCGCTGGGGAACCATTTACAGTGAGCCTTTAAGTTGCATGAAAATCATATTAATTTGTGAAATATATTCCCCAGATACGGTTCAACCATTTATATTTGTGATGCTAATTATGCTATCACTATAGTGTAATCTGCGCGATGCATATGTGGTGTGTATTATATATTTTTTTATATCATATTAATTTTAATTATTTTATAAAATTAATTTTGATAATTTATTTATGATATGATATCTTTTTGTATCTTTTCTTCTTTTTTTTTTAATTATTTTTAATTTTTAAAAGATCTATTGATAAGATTTATGCTATTATAATATTTTTACAAAAAACTAATATCTATATATGTTGATTTTAGGTATGTAAAAATTTTACTGCGAAAAATATTTTAAAAAATTAATGTTGATTGGAAATATATGTTAAAAGTTTATGCAAAATCTTAGATTGGTAGAAATCTATTTATAAAAATATTTATTTACTAATATTATTTTGATTCTTAAATATAATTTAAGTAATTTCTATAATAATATATTTTGTAGCTATGTTGAGATATATATGTATATTTTGGGGTTGTGCATGATGTTATGAGAAATTTAATTTTACTAATTCCTATTATGCTAAGTTGATATATATGTTTAAAATTTTAATAATTTATATTATATTAAGTTGATATATATGTATATAATTTTAATAATTTCCATTATAGTAAGTTTTATTATTTTCAATTATAATTTTATAGAACACATAATTTTAATAATTTATCTTATGATAAGTTTATTATTTTAAATTCTAATTTTATAAGATACATGTCAAGCAATCATGCGAACAAATGTTACGATTAGAGTGAAAGTAATTAGAGGGAATAATTTTTATATACATAAAAAGCTGTGATACTTTGATCTCAAATTCTAATTTCAGTTAATTTTTTAATGAGCGATTGTTGAAGTGTCAAAGAGCTATAAATTCTACTTGACACCGAAAATAAGTAAATTATTTACTTAGGGCACTCTTTAGTGACGAATTTTATAGGCTTACTTTAAAAAAAGCATTGGTCAGGGCTATTTTCCTGTGACAAACGATCTAACTTTTGTCGTAATAATATTTACCAGTGACTTGTTTTTTATTTAAAAGTTGCTCAAAAACTTTGTTATCGTAGATGTAGTGATCAATTAGGGACAGATGGTAAGGTCTTTAAAGACAAAGCGTAGGCATTGATAGTCTTATTCAATAGAAGGCACTTTCTTATAGTTTGTGCTTATTTTCTGAATTCAACTGACTTGAAGAACTAATAATTTCTGCAAATTTGAAACAAGACAATGAAATTTTGTTAAAGATATACATTTTGTAATCATTATGCCCTGATAATTATTTTGTTAAAATTAAATGTTTTTAGTCAGCTCATGGACTTGGAAACAGGATTTTGGCTAGCTCTTTTCTTAAAAATCCATTCCATCATTTCCATTTTTTTAAAAAAATAATAATTGTAAACATTCTTATTAGTTTTTTTAATTTATTATGACTAAAGTTTTGCGCACCATTTCTATTTATCAACATAGGCATGGAGCAATGGAAGGATACATCCTGCTTACCATCGAGTCACCATAACCAGAACTGAACCCAAATACTCAATCGGACTTTTTGCATTTGCGCGTGGAATAGTGAATCAACCAGAAGCCCTAATTGATGATTTCCGTCCAGAGAAATTTAAACCATTTGATCCAATGTTATTTCTTAAATATTGTGGTGAAGAGGGGATGAAATTCAAAAATCCCATTATACCCTACTGTGGTGTTTGATCGTGGTTTCCCCTAAAAACCCTGAATTTGATTGCAGAAATGTTTATTTCAGGCACATATGAGGAATTTACTTCAAGAATCTATTGTGGCTAAATTTGGGAAATTGTAAAAATAGTTATCGTTGATTATGTACCGCTATGAATAAAATTGTGTTGTTTTCATCCGATGCTATAAATGATTTGGTGATGTATTTTTAGACTGGCAACATGTAATCGTCGTAATTGTATTATATAGTCTACAGATTGACTATATGTTGCTAATAAAAACGCAACATGTGCACAGTAAAATTAATTTTCCTCAATGTATTTAATTTTATGGTTACTATACTGTCATGATAACTGATTTATGTTTTGTTATTGAGAATGATTCATTCATTATGAAAAAACTAAATTCTTAAACAAATTTTGTATTACACCGGCAGTCGTGACTTTGTGACAAATATCTTGTCAGCAAACTGTAAATTTTGGTCACTGAAGCTTTTTATCTTATTCAAAACCTACCTTTCGGACAATGAGAGTATATATATCAGTAGTTTTCCTTTTTCTTCAGTTGCTACTTTCTCTATTGTACCAAAAGATTGTTTTGTTCTCATATCTCATTCTCCCCTCTCCTATAAATTCCAAATTATCCATACACACACACACACAAAAAAAAAAAATAATAATAAAAAAATAAAAATCTGTAAGTTCCATTACATAAGCTGAAGATTAATATTTATAAAAAAAATAGTTGTTTTGTTCCATAATGTGATTTTTTTGTGGTATCAGATAATATTAGAAGTGACTTTCGTGATAAGCTTACAATGACTTTAAATCAATAAATTTATTATTCCTGAAAAGCTTTAGTGAATAATATAATTATTCCAGGGATGAAAAAAATTAATTAATAGAAGTGTTGGAGCTAGTAGTAACATGCATGGTTGTCGTCGCTGCTACAATACACTTCGTATGGAACTTAATGTGATTTTATCAGATCAAATTTGAAAACCACTCCTTTGCAAATCAAAGCACTAAAAAATCTTGAAATAGAAATTCTACTGAACCATATTTTTCCATTTCCCATGAAATTTTCAGATATGCATCATAAAAATTATCATTTAGAATTGTCAATATACTTACACATTATATTTGGTTGATGATTGAAATGGAAGTAGAGCCGGAAGGTGGCGCTAGAGTTAGAAGTGGGAGGTGGGGGAGGTGGAGTTGGCAATGGAGTTTGGAAAGAGAAAGAGTTGGAGGGGTGGCAATGGCAGTGAAAGAGAGTGTAACGTCCTGAAAATTTAGATAAATTCCAAGAAAATTTTTCGCTTTTCAATAATAATATTATTTCACACCATAATATTATTATTATTATATTTATGATGTAGTCATAACAAGTTGTAGATGCATTGTGGATACATAAGGAGTGGAGATGAATATGTTGCATTTGAGTTTATTTAGCATATTATGAGGAGTTGTTATATGTTGTTGCATGTGGTGTGGTTGTGGGACGTTATGGGCTTGAGTATGTTATTGTGGAGTATTGTGACGTATGTATGAGAGTGAAGATGGTCGTTGTTGCTTCAGTTTTCTGCAATTTTTATAATTCTGCTGTTCGAACGGTGCCCATTTGCCGTTCGAACGACATTTGCTTGTGGGGTCCATAATACATTTTTTAGACTATTTTGTATGTATATATATATGCACACACACACACACACACAGAAATAGTACAATTGTCGGCAATGAATTATTGCTTGATTTTGAAATCTCTTGTAGAGGTTAATGAGGTTTTTTTTTTAGTATTTATTTGTAGGGCCTCTATGTTTTCAAAAACAGGCAAAAATATGCAATCTTGCTCGATTCTTTGTTTTTGACCCTTTCTTTAATTAAAATAAATATATATTATCTTCCTCATTATTTAAAAAATGATACCTTTATTGTTGCAAGTGCTCTACAGCTTTTGATTTCCTAAAATTTTAGATTCTAGACTTTTCTTTTTCCTCATCTCTTTGAGTATTTGATTTCTCTAGTGAAGCACTCATTTTTATTCTCAATTTTCATTTTCCACAAAGAAACATTTTTTGAAGATTTTTTTTTCTTGACTACTTTTAACCACTTTGAGTCTTTGATCCACACAATTTATGTGAAGAAAAAGTCACTTTTTCATTTATTTCTCACGAGGGTTACTATTTTGAAGATTTATGCTTTCCCCAAATTTCAATTTTTGCAGCTCTAGTAGTAGATTTTGATCCGTAACCATATCGCAATCATGGTAGTAGAAAGCGAAAACGATAATATGAACAATTTCGAATCAACTGAAGAGTGGTTATTGTGTGTTCAAGAGCTTGTCCCAATTGCGCTTACCAAGGCTAAAAAGGTGCAGGTATTCACAGTCAAATGGATGACAATAATTTCGAAAATCAAACAAATCCCATCTCGTTTGTCCGACTTATCCACTCACCCTTGCTTTTCGAAAAACACACTTTGTAAAGAGCAATTACAAGCGATTTCAAAAACATTGGATGAATCAATCGAATTAGCGGAGACTTGCATTGAGGAGAAATATGAGGGCAAGCTCCATATGCAAAGCAAGCTCGATTCTTTATCCGGGAAGTTGGATTTGAACTTACGTGATTGTGGGCTTTTGATCAAAAGTGGGGTACTTGGAGATATATCTATGCCTTGTTCGGTTGTACCGGGTAGTTGTTCGACCCAAACGGAGCCTATTATTAATTCTACAATAAAAGAGCTATTTGCAAGGCTTCAAATTGGGAATTTAGAAGCAAAGCAAAAAGCCCTAGATAGCCTCGTCGATATCATTAAAGAAGATCAGAAAAGTGTGTTCAATATCTTGGGACGAAGCAACATTGCTGCTTTGGTACAACTGCTCACCGCATCCACTCCTATGATTCGAGAAAAAAGCGCGACAATCATTTGCTCAATTTCGGAATCAGGTTGTTTTGAGAAATGGCTTGTTTCCGAAAACATAATTTCGCCTCTTATAAGGCTTGTAGAGTCTGGTACTACATCATGCAAGGAAAAAGCGATTGTTTCGTTACAGAGATTATCCATGTCGGCAGAAACCGCCCGCCTGATTGTTGGGCACGGTGGCGCTTCTTCATTGATCGAGCTATGCGAACACGGTGACTTGGTTCTTCAAGCATCGGCTGCTTGTACGCTAAAAAATATATCGTCCGTGCCAGATGTTCGCCAGAGCCTCGTGGACGAAGGTATCGTAAAGGTGATGATCGATATTCTTGATTGGGGAATGCTATCGAGGTCAAAAGAGTATTCATCCGAATGCTTACAAAATCTGTGTTCAAGTAATGAAAATCTCCGAAGAGTGGTCATATCCGAAGGTGGAATTCGAAGCTTGTTATCATACCTTGACTGCCCATTTCCCCAAGAGCCCGCAATGGGGGCTTTGAAAAATTTAGTCGGCTCAGTATCAGTTGATGTTTTGGTTTCATTGGGTTTAATTCCCCGCTTGGCACACGTGTTGAGGTCTGGCTCTTTAGGGGCTCAAATTGTTGCCACTGCAGTAATTTGTCAGACTTGTAACTCGCTGGAGATGAAAAAGTTGTTGGGCGAAGCGGGGTGTATACCTCTGATTGTAAAGCTGCTCGAGGCTAAGAGGAATGATGCTAGAGAAGTTGCTTCCCAAGCACTTTCGAGTTTGATGGAGATTTCTAGTAACAAGAGGGAAGTGAAGAAGGACGATAAAAGCGTCCCGAATATGGTCCAATTGCTCGATCCGAACCCTCAAAACACTGCAAAAAAATATGCCGTTTTGTGCCTTTTAATGCTCTCCTCGAGCAAAAAATGCAAGAAAATGATGATTTCTTACGGGGCGATTGGGTATTTGAAGAAGCTAAGTGAAATGGAGATCGCAGGGACTAAGAAGTTGCTCGGACGATTAGAAAAGGGGAAATTGAGAAGCTTATTCGGCAGAACATAGGAAGAAAATGGTTTCTCTTTTCGCCCCTAGTTTTCGGACCTAAACGAAGCGTTTCCGTTTTTGTTTTCTGTCTTGTATGTGTTGTTTCATTGTCTGTATGAAACAATGTAGTCATTTGGATGAACATGTACCTGTACTCTATGAAATGAAATCATGTTTTGTGCTGAAACAAATTTTCCCATGGTCTATTTTGTGCTTAACACATTTTCTGTTTTTATTTTCACTATAATGGGTGTCCTATTCGTAAACCATAGGAACATGTGGCAACAACCGTGTTTTGATGATTGTCATGTCAACACGCACCGATAATAACGTGTTATCGGTGTTGGTCTGGATCACCAAAGTTTTTCATAGAGTGGGATTGGCACTCCTCTATGCTCAAGGGTTTTGCTCGATCATTTGAATTCTGACATTCTCGTGTTACTGCTCTTTTATTTGGTAATTTGGGACCTGCTTGATTTCGGTTAAACCGTATCGTTGACATGGGAGACTGTAGGTAACAAATTCCTCTACCCGTCCCATACAAGCAAATTTAAGGATTATTTGATTACAGGTTAAAAGTTTTTACTTATTTGTTCTTAAGTTTTTGAATTGAATAGTACTTAGTTGTCCATTTCTTAAGCTTGTCTTTTTTAGATTTTATGTCGCAATAATAGCTTAAAAGTTTTAAATATAGATCCCTCCATTCGTGTCTTAATTTAACCCGTTCTATTATTTCTTACCAAAATTACAAGCAGTGAAATTCTTAATTTGGGTAATTAAATTGGTTTTATTGCTTTCCTTGTACGGTTCGTTTGATTATTGTGGCTTTTAAGCCAAAATCTTTTTGCTTTAATATGGATATTATTTGTAATTTTGATCAAGATAAACTAAAAATGATTTTTATTTTTCAAATAAAAAATACTAACTTAGAATTTTACTGAACTTGGGGTTTGTTTGGTTGCTACTTTTAAGCAAATAAATATATTTATTTCTATATAAGAAAAAAATAAATACATTGAAATTAAAACTTATAACTTGTTTAAATTAAAACATAAGATAAATTCAATTTAAAAACTAATCAACCAAACAATATCTAATTTTTAACTAAACCTAACGAATCCGAGTAAAAATATTTGGATCTGGAAGAGGAGAAACAGCCCTTGATCTAAATAATCGGACCATTCAACGGCCACGATCTATGCCAGACGGGCTACATAACTGAAAAACCAATCTTTGTTTTTTTTTTTGATTAATGGCATAATATATTTTTACACTATGTACAGCGCATCTGGTTTTATATTTTTTATTAATTAATTATTATTATTAATTTAAACATGTCACGTAATTGGAGAGCCACTTGTGTAAAATATTTCAATCAAGAAAAAGAACAAACAACCGTTGATTAAAAGAAGCGGAGCATTCAACGGCCACGATCTACTCCAGAAGAAGCCCAATGGTTTGCTTTTGTAGCGTAAAAGAGAGGCCCAATTCAAACACGGCCTTATCCACGCCAGTAGCAGACTGAGACAAGAGCAGTATGCAACAACGAGAGAGAGAGAGAGAGAGAGAGAGAGAGGGAGGGAAGAGATGTCTGAATTTCGAGGCAAGTCTCTGGCACGCTTCCCGGTAAATCTCTCTCTCTCTCTCTCTCTCTCTGTGTAAGGATTCACGAACAACAAAGTTTAGCCATGGAGATAACAAAAGCAGAGGGATTAGAACAGAGTTTGGTTGAGCTGAGACAAACTTTTAAAAGTGGGAAAACTAGAAGCGCTTCTTGGAGAAAAGCCCAGCTTTTGGGGATTCTAAAGCTCATTGAAGATAAAGAAGATCAAATCTTCGAAGCTCTTAAGAAGGATCTCAATAAGCACCCCGTCGAAGCTTACCGCGACGAAGTAACTCAAAATCATCTTTTTATTTACTATATTTATTTTCCATCCATGGTTGATTTTTTTTAGATGTACACATATATATTTTTATTAAAATGATTTTTTTTAGATGCATATATATATATATATATATATATATATATATATATATATATATATATAAATGTAACAAAATTTGATTCTCTCGGCCTCTTAAACATTAGTTGGGGTTGAATAGTTGCAATTGAAACATTGGGGAGCAAATGAATATTTATTAACAGTATCTGATTAGTAGTGTAATTTTGGCTTACTTTGAGTGATAAACATTATTTATTCACCTCTTTATAATTATTTTGAAACCCAATCTTGATCCTAAGCAATCCCAAACAACTGCACATCTTGTTCAAACTATCACATCTTGTTCAAACTATCATATACGAAATTATTTTTTCATTCCTAAATGGGAAATATGGAAATCATTTCACACTAATTATTAGTTAGTATTGTTTTTAAATTTTAATCTCTATTTTGAAGTTTTCCTGATACATTTCTTTTGATATTGTTTTTCCAACAGTTGAATTGTGCTTTCCGTGTTATTATATAATCTAATGGATTTAAAAAAAAAAAAAAAATCCATCTAATGGATGTGTTTTTGGTCAGGTTGGCGTTGTGAAAAAATCAGCTAACAACTCACTGAGCTGTATTCAGTTATGGATGGCCCCAAAGAAGGTAAAGTTACATTTATGGCTTTTGTTAACTAGTAAAAAAGTAAATTTTCTATTTCTGCTTGAAGAAACAGTCAATGCACAAATGTAACCACATAAGTGTTTCTTTATGTATATCCATACTAAAAAAGAATACAGAAATTTGTAGCTCTGTAGCACTTGTTATCATTAGTCTTTGATATAGTTAGTGGTTCAAATTATGCTTACACATTTGGGGGACTTTCAATCAAGTTTTAAAAAGGAGCGTTTTCCTTTAGAACTGTTATTGAAAAGCTTTACTGCTATCCCCCTCAAAATTTTGACCGTTTGGTTGACATATGATTCCTACACGAATAAACGATGACTTTTACTGCCATTGCATATTAGTCACGACCACCAATGGCAGACCCAGGATTCAAGAGTAAGGGGTTATATGTATTTTGTTTAGGATGGACCGCCTAAAGGCGAAATAAAAATCTTTCAAAATTTCTATGGATATTTCAAAGGAATTTCGGGGGTTGATGGTGGCCGCAGCCCCTCCCTGCTCCTTTCCTCGGTCCGCTTATGGCCACTATTGTTAGATATTTCTTTAATTC